>WSZQ02053246.1:0-10491 GCA_019419845.2 Weissflogia rhopalogaster
TTTTAGCGAGCTAATCAAGATCGGAGAGACTTTATCTTTTTTCCAAAATAGTCGGTAAATATCAATAAAGAAAAATATCCATGAATAGGTTAATTTTGAAACACGGTTGATGTCGTGCCGCACGGATATGAAGTGACAGATAGTTTTTGGAAGGTATTTATAAAATTCCGTTTTTACCGGGATTTTTGGTATCCAGGCAGGGAGATAATTACCGGCAACAATTATTAAATTAACCAGTATAAAATACGGTAACTACCGAATAAACAAAATTTAAAACTATTACACTTTTTCAGGATGTTTTTATATTTTCTGATCGAGAATGGTCTCATTTGAGAGAGGACAGCATTTTGAAGGAGACACTGCAAGAATTTTCGATATAATTGAGTTTAAATAACATCTATTGTTTTCGTTATTTTCTCGAAAAGTATTAAAGTTTTTCACGATGTTTTCAGGTGTGCTCATAGAGAATGATGTCCTCTTTCATTTAATACCATTTTTAGCTTAATCGGAAATACTTTATCTTTTTTCAGCCTTGGCTGATTTTTGGCAAAAAAGATAAAGTATTTCCGATAAAACCGAAAATAGTCTCATTTGAAAGAGAACATTATTTTGGATGAGAAAGCACCAGCCCCTCAGTAATGGCGTTAGCGCCATCTATTGGTGACGTTAACAGAATTACAATTAGAATAAGTTTCTCACTGCTTTAAACAATTGGCAAACACCCAAAACAATAATGATATCTGAGACAATAAATTAATAGTTTTGTAAAAATAAAATTTCATTAAAAAGCAATTATATGCAAAAAACACTTATTTTAAAGCAAATATTGATAATATTGTACACCAACTCTAAGCATTTTTAAACTAATTTCTGTTATGGACCAGTTGTCCTAGATACCCTTGCGCTATAACCTCCAATGTATGCGCAGTTTGTCATATAGAAACACAGTATACATACGTTTTATTTCTATGAACATGAAATGCTGAAGAGGACGAGATAAGATGTTTGGGTAGATAATCTATTTTAAACAAGATTTTTTCTTCGTCTACAAGCATCACAAATAATTAAAAAATGGCTCCGAACGGTTTACTTACTACATTTCTACGCTGCAACAACAGCAATCTTAGTAGTACCATACAATTTCAGCGATGGTCTAGTCACAGGTAAATCAAAATTTGTTATACCATTCGTTTATAAAATATGTACATATTTTCAGTTTAGGGGTAGCCTACTATTCAACCAGAACCGATGAGAAAAAGGTGAAACTTACGAATTATATGCTGCAAAAGTATTCAAACTACATCAAAAATTTCGAGAGCAGCTTAGCAGAACGCTTTCCAAAGACAATGACTGTTTACAGAGGATTTATGGATGGCGTGAAATATTTTTATTTAGATGTAAAGCAATTCATGAAAATCTTACCCAAAGTTAATGTACCTGGTAAAAGTTTAGGTCAGTTGACAAGGCATGAGTTAGAGATTTACGAGCGTGTGCCTAGAGAAATGATTAAATTAGCACCTGTGCTAATTGGCTCGACATTACCTGGTGGCTATATGATGCTGATGCCACTAGCATACTGGTTCCCCAAGAAAATGATGACCGAACACTTTTGGACGCCGCCACAGAAGAAACGATTCAAGGAAGAAGATATGATTCTTCGATTGAGACATGGTAATACAATTATCAAGCTCTTGACAAGCCCTTTAAGCACTGAGAGAGAATTTGTGAGTCAGGACTTATGGCAACATGTGCAAGATGAACTCAAATCGAAGCAGTTTGCATTTCCACACAAATTTATTGGATGTGTTGATATGTTTAAAGGAGCACCATTTCATTTGGACAAAATCTCTCGCATACATTTGGTATGGTTCTTAATAATCATTGTTGTGACTATTGAAGTTAACAAGGTCCTTTCAGATGCATTTAGCAAAACTACATGGAATTAATACATTATTTTATACCAAGCGAAAATTAAAACAAAGGGCGCATTTGATTCTTGCCATGGATAGAGCGATAATAAAGGAAGGTGGGATTAAAAACTTGTCACCAGAAGCGATGCGGAATGTATGTATTTTAAGAGGTATGTATTTTTATTATTTACTAATAGAAAAATAAGCATCGAAATTATGTAACTCTTAAGATCGCTGAAGGTGTCTTCCGTCCCTTGTTGATAGATTTTAAACCAAATACAGATCGATATAGTTACATCAATCAGGCCTTAAACAGTGCATACATTTTTGGTCCTGTACTTTCTTCAGTACTTGAAGCCGAAAGCCGAAGTATTCATTGTACCAAATAAATAGTAAGTTTACGTAAAATATCGTTATATTTTGTGTTTCTTGCCTTTAAAATAGTAATGTATGAAAATATATAGACCTGTCAATGAATCATACAATGCTTAGATCAAATTAATCTATGTACTTTTCTTCCGAAAATGAATATAATCTTTTACAAGTTCGTATATACTTATATTTTGGCATGTTCAATACCAAAATAAATATGACGTTTAAATTCGTCGGGAAGGTCGCTGTGGCTAGTGGAATAAAAGATGTTATATAGATTTTAAATATCTACCGATCTATTGACTTATCTACTGTTTATATAGAGATAAATACATAAACATACAACAAGTAGAAAAGTACAACAATAAATCGCTAGGTAGGCAGAAGAGCTGTTAACAGTTTGAAAGCAGGAGACTAAGTTCCCGAAGCTAAGAAAAAGTAGTGCATAGTAGGCAATCTCGGGTATTTTTACTAACTTCTCAGCGGTATCGATTTGATTGTTGTAATGTTCAGTATACAAATATGAATTACTTATATTTTTGATCTAGACTTATTGTTAGTTGACTGTATTAATGCACGCCTATTCAATGAAAATGATGGCTATGTTATTATAAAAAAGATATAAAATTTCTATCTTGATCTTTATGCAAATATATTTCACATCCTATTTCCAACATTTCATAAATTGTGTTGGATTAGTTGACATTTATTAGTACTTATGTAATATGAAAAACCCCGATATATGAAGAAAATCTAAACCGGTCAATGGGTCTAGTACAAATTAAACATGTACGTGAATGAGAAATAAAGGCTAATTTAAATTTCGCAATCATCGGCCTCGATGTGCAAATTCACTTATTAAATTATTTTTCTTGTAGTGGGAATTTTAATAAAAAGTTAAATTTATTATCTACTTACATTGCTTACTTTCAAGCTCTTAAAATATAATTCGACTCAAGAGTAACTGTATTTTCAGGTTTGCATGCCGAAAATCTCGACGTCGATACAATGATGAAGTGGCTAAATCGATGGATGCACATCTCCGTATCAGCCGATGAAAACGCGCTCTCGTTCCTTCTGCATGCATCCGCGGTCCTCGGATACAATGCACCTGCGAATCGGAAACTCCTCAAATCCGAGAAATCGACCCTGAGTAAGCTGCGTTTAAACAGTCGGGCAGCATTGAAACGTATGACCAATTAATTTTAGACGAACGCCGATACGATTAGTTAACCTAATTTAAACATATTAATATAAACCATGTGAAAAATTGTGCCTGCACCAAAGAAATGGGGACAGTTTTTGGAGATGATTGTTTTCTGTAAATTTCTGGGTTGTTAATTTTTCGAAGTATATTTATTTCAAAACATCAACACATTAATTTCAATCCATTTATTTAACCATTCTTTTTAAAATATAATTCTATTATAATATATTAACTTCAAACGTCATATTCGCACGTTGGCAACCAGTAGCGAAAAATCAAAGATCACAGCGAAATGAACGAAGGCAAAGAGCCCAATTTCGGTCGATCGAAAACATTAACCGTATCTTCCGCCACCACTGTCGGTGCCTCATTCTCAACCGACGAATGGCACTCGTAATACCGTTTGTTATCAATTTCAGCTGTCGCGTTTGATTCCGCGCGCATCTCAACCGGCTCACTTTTGACTGATTTGCCTTTATTCGCAGACGCGCTGACTCTCCGCGGCTTTGATTTTCTGTTCCTGGCAATGACGTTCAATAGCGTATCTTTGTATTGTCTTACCGCCTTTCCGTGTGGATACCTGCATAACTTCCGGCCGCATTTGCTATCACGTTCGAAGTCCGGGCAGAGGAATTGATGACGCTTGTCGCACTATTAAACATTATCGAAATTATATGATGATTCAACCTGATCTGGTTGTTTCCAAATGAGTAGGTAATTCTGATTAGATTATTATTCGTAAATTGAAAAATTGACCTTGAAAAAAAGAATTAAAAATACAAATTTAAACTTTAAAATTTTCACCTTCAATTTTCATTGGGATGGATGGTTGTATATTCGTGATGACAGCAATTTGGTGAGAAAATTAGAGAGTATTTCAAATGTGATGTTTCAACACTATTTTTGGCAGATACTTTGAATCCATAATTGAAGTTAATATAGATAAGTCAACCAAATAATTGCAAATATCATTAGTTCAGTCTTCTTGTCATTCACTCAGTTCGTTTCGTATAAATTTTTATGATGTTGTGATTTTCATTAAACAAACGGAAAATAAAATGTAAAAAATATATTTTTATAAAAAACATTCAACGAAACGCTGTCCGATTCATACCTAATGATAAAATTTCGACTGTGGATCTGCTGGATGGTGTTCCAGGGCAATTTATTTAGATATATTTAAACTTATTTAAATAAATACTTAGAACGCACTTACTACCTATATTTTCATCTTGTGTGATCATATTGATATAACAATAGTAGTTTCATTACAATCATGCAAATATGGATAATTAGTGTGTTTCAAGTAGGTTAAACAAGTTCCAATAAATATCTCTACTTTGAAATATCTTCTGAGAAATTTATGGCAATTTTCATTATAAACCAATGCACTTGGCACTTACACCAAGAAGGAAAATATAAATAAATTTGAAAATCTTTAGAACAAAGCATAATCTGGCAACGATAACTAAACTTTCATTGCGTATAATATTACTCGAAGTAATCAATCTAAAAACTGGAAGAGTTAACAACAATTTGATTCTGAGTCGATTTGGAATAGAATATGAAGTATAGTGTTTTGAACACAGTTACACGGGGAATATATACAAATCATTGCAATCTCTACAACTATATTTTAGAAATTTCCGTTTTTTGCATCTTAGATTTCATCAACGATGTACAATGAAAACATTTAATTAAACATGAATGAGAATTTTTTTTGCTTTGAAATAAATTAATGTAAACAGAATTTGTTGCAAATCAAAATTTGAATGTGGCATTAATGGCTTATTTCAGATATTTAAATTTTAGAAAAATATGACGTCAATTATTCGTTGAAATAATATATAATTACTGTGCTTCGTAATTTAAAAAAAAGTTAAGCATAAAATACGCTTTAAATTTAAAACTGTATACAAACATGAAATTTAATCTATGTGGTCCTTAATCTATACGGTGATATTTACCTTTTTAGCACAGTTTTCATTTTCTACTTTATTAGAAACCAAAATTGGAGTCAAAGAGAATTAAGTGTTTAGACAATTAAAATTCAAAATAATCGCGTAAATATTAGAATCATTCACTCATTTGGAAATCATAAATTTGTACATTTTTGCAATTGAGGTACCAAAGAAGAAATATGCAAACAAAACTGACCTCATGAGCCTTGGCACAGTAACCATCCAGGAAGTCCCTACACACTGGCGCATCTTTACTTAACTTGACGTGCAGATACGGGCAGTTGTCCTTGTGGCAGATGCCCTCTAGGAAGAACTTGCACGTGGGCATTTTCTCCGGGGACGCCTTATGTGACAATGTGCACTTATCGTCACGACATATACCTTGCAGAAACCTATAATTATAACGCAAATATCGTAGAAATCAAGAAGAGTTAGTTAACGAGTATTCGTTAAAAAATCTCACCAAATACAGATTTGAATTTGATTCGGGTCGTGTTTCTTGGTGCATTTCCCATTTGCAACACCTTTGCAAACTCCTCGCCTATTATATGCCTCGCAAGGAATGTTGTTTTTCTTAAGTTTTTTCCTGTTAATCTTCCTAAAAACACAAGAAGGATAATAAATATACACGTTACCTTCTCTAACAACTATATGCCATTTTTACATTTTGTTAACAAATAATTAAGGACAAATTACTTACACTAAGTTGGGTTTCATAAACTTTTTCTTCGCAACCTTCTTCCTCGGCTTGAGTTTTGACAGTGCATTATTCTTAGCAAAGGTACATTTTCTCTCAGCATCCGTTTTTCGTAATTTTGTACTTCTTATCAGCTTGAATTTCGTATTCTTAATTATACTGTTCTGTGGATTCAGCCTCATCATGTAAGCCTTCTTAGTGAGTTTATACCTAGATCTGATAACAGTACACGATTGCCTTCGCATTCTATTATCCAATTTGAATCGGTTTGGCATGTTTAGCGAAATATTTGAAAGTCTACTCAGCTGTTGTTTCATCCTCGTCGGCGTTTTCACGGCATCATTACATTTTCGTACCAATTTGTACTTGGTTTTAATAAGACCTTTCAAACACATTTCATTCCTTATTAATTTGTGTTTTGTGATGATTGGTTTTGGCTTCAAATCTTGACTTGTATTGGCTATATTCGTTTGCGCTAGGATCAGTTTGGTTTTCGTCTTGATTATGGCATCCTTTATTGTATTTGTTGGTTTACACAAGTTGTTGATCGAATATTTACTTTTACTATTTGCAAAACTCAATCTGCTGGTTGTTGTAAGCGTTGGTATTATCGTCGCATTTACGTTGTTAATTTTAGAGTATTTTGATATAATTGGCTGCACAGGTGTATTTCGAATTTGTCCCACTCTAACAGGCAATATTGGCGGTGAAACATGCTTAGGCGTCAACTCACTAGGTGGTAATTTCTGAAGATTGTCAGGCTGTGGTCGAATCTTATTGAAAACATTTGGATTCACAAATACCCTGTTTGTCTTGGCGAAATTGGGATTGACATGGACTTGCCTTGTGAAATTTGGATTTACATGCACGTTGGTCTTGATTGCAGGAGGTATAAATTTCTTATTTACATAAATGCGGTTCGTTCGCACTGGAGCATATGTTGTCATAGTGGTATTTAATAAATTGGCTGCAAATTGTTACAATATGAGCAATTGTTATTATAACGATGAGTTTAGACTTACTTGTAGAATGAACAACGTTGTTACGACTTTCTGGGTGCATGATATGTTTTCCAGGGGTATAATATATAAATATAAATAATTTATGGGTAGCGTGTCAAAGTTTACCTCATGTTAGTAGATAGAGCGTGATTACCAAGGACTCAATGGCTCAGAACGCAAATAAAAATAGTACAATTTGTGTTACGCAGTAAAGGCAAATACTAGAAGATCTAGGAGCAACAGTGATGACAGATCGTAGAGTTATGGCAAGTTGACAATTAGCGCAACAAGGCCAACAAGTTGAACTAGTTACACAGCTGTGCTTGGTTATATTACTAAACCCACTAAAAATTCCCTAGATTCTTAAAACAAAATTATTTTGACATAGCAATGTATATATCTTATTTTATGTAATTTATATAATAATGTAATGATAATTTTATTTCTCTGGGAAATATTATTTCAAGGCAAATATTATTCTCAATGTCTATTAATTCAATTGTAGTGTTTTCCTGGGGATTCATCACGACATTACCAACAACAGCTTTGTTTCGTAATGTTACAAAACTTACTAAAATTACTTAGATTTTATAATAGCATCATATGGACATTCAATGTGTTGCATTATAATTTTATTTCTTTGCAAATGTTTGAAGCCTAATATTATTTGTTAATTCTTTCTACTCAATCAGTTCGAATATAGTTCCTCTTCTGGGGGAATCAACATGACAGGATTACCAACAACGGAAATGCTTGCTACGCATGTGCAATAGTCAAATTGGTATTGCATCCTGTGGTGAGCGTCGGTATTCTTCCACTCAAATCGCACGTGCGTTATTTCTGTCCATCGCTTGGACGTGGTAACATGTATCATCTATGCGTGGTAAGTTGCTCCAAATTCAATATATTCCATGTTTGTATCCATAAATACTGTGCAAATTCGTATTCGCTATTTATTGAGAAATATAATTTTTACTACTTTCTGAACTATGTATTTTCAGAATTTTAGAATGGGCCATTCGCCTCCCTCCCGGCACGCGAATGCCGAAAAATATGGAATTGACCAGACATAGGTACGTTATTACTCATTTTTATAGAGCATTTGATTCATTCTATGATGTTATTATTTGATAGGAATTGCCGTCCGATACATATATGAGGCTACCTTACTAAGACTGAGCAATATATCTTTAATATACTTCATATTGATTAAATTCAAGTTAATTAATAATGTATTTTATTTTCTAGATCCCTGAGCAGCCATCTGAACCAATTATCAGAACTTGTGCCTAAGTGCATATACAGAGATTTGGTCAATATCATTCAGAGATGTGAGAAAAACTGAAGGTAAATATCATACATTTGATTATAATTGTCAAAGCTATGATTAAAATTACCATTGTTATGTTTTTATTAGTTTTTAGTTAAAATGTGTAAGAACTTCTAATGATGTTAACATTTTGATAGGAATTGCCGTCTGATACATATATGAGGCTATTTAAACATATTCTGATTATATTTAATTTAAGGATGCAAATGTTTGCTGTATTTCATATGTTACTAATTATTCATTTTTATTTTAAGGAATGGTTAGTATATGGCAGCATGGCTCTTAATGCAGAAATAGCAGTTTCAGGGAGCTGAATACTAGAATTCAGTATATGAAGAATTCGAGTGCAATGTGCTAAATAATTTGTATGTTACTGTATTTATTTTCGGAATATAAATAAACTAAATCAGCGAAGCTAACTTTTTTTACTGAATCTAAATTGCTTAAAATTTGCTATTTGAAGGAAATATGTTTTTTTTGCGTTCCTTTGCTTGTTTAAAGCGGACTCTGGCGTACTTACTGTAAGCGTTCTGCCAGAAAATATTTGAAATCAAGCAAATGGTAGATCCAACGAATATTGGAATTTAAACGCAAATCAGAGACTAATTATTCTGTGTTAAAGTGAATCTACTATGGAATTTTGTTGATTTTCTATAGCGAATACAAAAAGGTACCACCATGTCGCATATATAATCTGCTCTTTGCCCATATCCGGCAAAGTCCAAATGGAGAGATCGTTCTGTCCATGTCTGAAGGGTGACCTACCACGCGCAGCAAAGAGTTCCGAAAATGAGTACATTCGGAGTACATGGTTTATAGAACAATTCATGCAAAATGAGTGCAAAACTCTTTAAATGAGTACAGTTGGTATTTCTGTCACAAAATCCCACGTGGGCCGAGTATCTTTGTGTCTGATGTAGATGAATTTCAAAGAAGTTAGAGGTGCATTCTATTAATTAGGCATTGCCCTCACACTAGCCAGAGTAACAGAGTAAGCACTCCCAAGAACTGTAACATCTGTTTATAAGTAAAGTAATCCATGGATTATAGAGAACCTTGTTTGCGCGCTTAATAAATCCCCAAGGTTTACCGTGCTAATATGGAAAATCGCACAAAGCAAATCTATAAATCGTGGGAATAATTATAATAAATCATTCAAAATGTTTATGACAGTGAAAATTAAAATATGTAAGGTATATTTTAATTTTCACTAAAAAAATGATTTATAATTTTTCCAATAAGAGTGGGAAATGGGTAAAGGAACAAGGTAAGTTTAAAATTCAATGTATTTCTATCCTCCATTATTTTCCGGCAACAGTCGACTTACTTGTTGACGGTACGATGAACATTCAAGTTTCGTTAACAATAAGCATAACGGCAAAATGAGCAACTTTGTTCCAAATTATTTTCTATTGTAAGGTACATATCATAGAATGCACATTGACGGATCGATTCTTAATTAAATATAGTTTGTATTGATATGCACATTTATGCCTAAATGTTGGGTAATTATTGAGAGATATATCGTGTAAATAACTTTTCCAATAAATGACGAGTTTTAGGTTTTTATTTTTTCACATTTCCCGTATTTCTAGCATTAAAAACATGTATCAATCGATTCAACATGAAAATTTCTTCAAATTCCTGGAACGTTTTTTTTAATTTGATTATTTAGAACGAATATTACAACTCATGAAAGATGAGTCTAAAAACGCCGACGTTTTCACTGTAAGAAAAATGACTTCAAATTACTTTTTCTAAAAATTTTACTTTTATTCATTTTTATCTACTTGCCATAATTTTACTATAATTTGCCACTATCTATTGCAACGGTTTTTAGTTGCATGTTTTGAAATCATGTTAAAAATCGTTGATTCTAATATCGTCAACATTGTATACCTACAAAAGACTTTTCTTAATTCTTGTCTTGTCTTTATAATCTATTTTTATCGGACACATTTCTATTGCCGCAAATAAAATTAATCCTCTTTTAAATTATGTGTTTCAAGAAAG
>WSZQ02053246.1:10591-20932 GCA_019419845.2 Weissflogia rhopalogaster
TAATCTATTTTTATCGGACACATTTCTATTGCCGCAAATAAAATTAATCCTCTTTTAAATTATGTGTTTCAAGAAAGTATTATATACACATGACTATAATTTTAATAAAATGAATGTGTTTAGTTCTATATTTGAATGAAATGATTTTAAATCAAATCAGCAGTGTTGCCAACAACGGATATGCGCACACTTGATGCGCACTAAACAGTTTCGATGATCTTCCGGCAGACATAGTTCTTTTTCGACATCATCCAGCCATGGTAAGTTGCTCGTCGCGCTTTCCCTTGGTATTTCTTTTAAATAGTGTATAAATCAATCGAATATTTATTATAAAGTGCTAAGGGAGTGCTTTTTATAAAATTGTGAAGTGTTAAGTTACAATTATTATGGGAGATTTATTGTAGTATGCTTTTAATTTCGAAAAAACCAACATACCATATTCAACATAACCTGCAATCCATGTTTATACTCACGTTGTGCTTGATTTTTCCAGCCTTTCAATAGGTTTGTTGAAACCGGCCGCGTGGCCCTTATCTCCGACGGAGATCAGAAAGGAAAATTGGTCAGCATTGTTGATGTTATTGATCAAACCAGGGTGAGTTATTGTTTATTACTGTAGAAATGTAGTTTCATAATTTAAGTTACTATGATGATACTTATTGATAGGAATTGCCGTCTGATACATATATGAAGCCAATTTTTTATAACTGATTATAGGATTTTTGAAATTATCGGTTGGTTATTTTTATGTAGATATTCATGGAGTGTTTGTTACAGGTATTGGTGGATGGACCATGCACAGGTGTCGCTCGCCATCCGATCAGACTCAACCAACTGCATCTGACTAAGTTGTGCGTTAAGTATCCGTTCACAGCCCCAACTCGCGTTGTACGCAAGGCGTGGGCTGATGCCAAAGTTTTGGAGAAATGGAACCAATCCATGTGGGCGAAGAAACTTTCTGATAAGGAAAAGGTAAGATTACCTCTATTTAAAATTAACTACGAGAATTTCCTATATAGAAATAAGTATGAAATGCAAAATTCAATTGTTTATTTCTCAAATGCATGAGTCCAACTCATGAACTTTACTTACCTGGTCGAAGAATACATGATTTTCACGAAAATGTTTCTCAGGTAAATGAAGTTAAAACACATGTGTATACTCTTACGCCCTTAATTTTGATCGCAAATGCAGAACAAAAAGGTTTCCAAGAAGAAAGATAGAATTTCATGTTTTATACTGTTATCATTTAAAATTGCACATCAAATATTAAGTACCTATAAAATATAACAAATTTAAAAAAATGGTGCGGTGGAATTTTCTCAATCTTGGACAGAAAATTGAAAAATCAGCAATTGATTGAGCGTATTTCTAAAAACGAATTTTTGACCCGTTAGGTAGTTGCCCCACTTAACAATTATGAACGTAGTTCGTTGTTTGAAAATATAAGAATATGCCCCGGGCAAATTTGTGTCTGTTAAGGAGTGTGTCTCGATTGCCCAGCTCTGAATTGAATGCAAATTTTTTTACGTGTATAGAAATAATTTGTATGTAGGATTCTTCGTCATTTGCCCAAAAACATTTTCAAAGATTGGTCACGAATAAAACAAGGTACATATTACTTTAACAGCAAGTCTCGCCATATCTAGCAGTTCAGTGACGATTGCGCCGCGAAGCTTGCTCTTAAAGTAATGCATGCCTTGCTTTATTTGTGGGCAAACTTTAAAAATGATTTTTAGGTGAAAGGCGAAAAATCCCATATTTGTTACGTCTACAAACATTTTCATTCAATTCGGTGCTGGACTCTCCTGGTGAGTACATTTGAAAAACGGACGATCATGTCTCTAAATCCCTAATATAAATCGTAGGTTAAAGCGTCAAAACATTTTTGATAAACAATCTATTGAGGGCCTACCACTAATATGATGTTACATTTGATAGGAATTGCCGTCTGATACATATATGAGGCTACTTAAAATTGAACTGATTGCACTCAATTTTTTCCAAAACATTTGTTTGTTGTAAGGATTTTTACTACTTTTATGTTTAATTTCAGAGACAAGCTATGTCCGATTATGATCGTTTCAAGCTGCGTAAAGCCAAGTCCCGGAGGAACCGTATTCGTACCGTTGTATTCCACAATTTGAGGTCGACTGCCGCCCGTAACGGTACTCTCTTTGGCAAGAGGACGAAGGGTGGCGACAAGCCCAAGGCGAAGAAAGGCGCCGCGCCCCCAGCCAAGAAAGTAGAACCTAAGAAGGCTAAGAAGTAATCAGGTGTGCTGAATTTAATAAAAAATATTACAATATAATTTTTATAAGGTTATCCTTTATTATTTTTTCATTGTTGAAACACGTTACAGTACTCTTTAAAATTGACTGAAACTGGAAATATCTATCACTAAACACTGCATTTCTACCTACTACTTCGTGCCATCTGCTGCAGATTACTATTAAAAATTAACACAGTTCTAATATAGAATCTAATAATAAATACAGAGGAATGTTGTGGTAATGCGTAAATTAATCAACTGGCCCCAATGTCTACAAATAATAAATATCTATCAACCTGAGTGTCGCGGAGTATCAATTATACAACCAGTACAGCAAATTAAGCATGTGAAACCAATTCTAAAGTATAAACGTTTGAAATTGATGTGTAGTTTAAAAATTTTTATTCGATTGGTGTCCACTGGCAAAAATATCCAAATTTCTGCTGATCTACGGATCAACTTACGGTTATTTCAGTGACTGGTGGTGGGAATATTCATTCCGAGATTAATTTGTTATGCAGGTTGCATAGTTGCCGCACTCAAAGGCGCTTAAGAATTAAACTAGTTCTATGGAATAAATGTTGCTCTCCTCGAAACAATTTCAGTAAACTCTATACTGTTTTATAATATATAGGACATTTATAACTGAACATTCTTTTATGTACACTGGTGTATACATAGTTCCTTATTTAGCTTGCCCCTATGCTAAAAATGTTAGTTTCTAACAATGTAAAATTGCATTATATCACAACGTGTTTGTTTGTCTGGGAATGTTCCGATCTTGCATTTGCCATCTTGCCGATACGTATTTAAGATGATCTGAAGAGACAGAGATCAAAAGAACGCAAAATAAATCGTTTTTGCTGCTTGTGACTAGTGCGGCCCGTCCCTCTCTGTTTTCTGAGTGACGAGCCGTTTGGAAGCATGAAATACGACTAGTATCAACAATCCTAAACTTTACCATGACTAGAGAGTGTATTAAGTACGGTCGGCTCTTCCTTGAGGAATGTGCTAGAGCGTTGCATGCCGGGTGATTTCTGCGGCGATTTGTTCTCTGTCGCAATCACCTTCTTCGCAGCTATTGCAGACGCGGTCGGTTTACGTTTCGCGATCTTTTCGTTCGACCGATTGATCTCGGTGGACTTCTTGTTCGCCGTTGGTGTGATTGGTTTTCGAGCAGTTGTGGCGCTGTTCACAGGTCGTCTTGGGGGATCTTTTCTGGTTGGCTCCTTATTTGCCGATTTCGACGACGCACTCTTACGTAGGTTCGACGGTGCTGAAATGGGTCGTTGAGTGTGAGTGATGGTTGTGGTGGGTTTCGGCTGAGGTTTGGTGTGCCTCGGTGGGGCACTCTTGGCGGCGCTTGCAGCCGTTGGCATTGTCAAAGTACTTATACGACGTGTCGTGGATGGACTGGGTGGGACTTGTGGTGCTCGCGCCGCAAGCAATAAGCTGCGACGAAGGGAAGGACTCGTGTGACTTTGGCTAGTCGCTGGACTGGAGTTTCGCGATGACTCCGACGAAGAGGTCATCATCGTCTTCGATGCAATCATCCGCGGCAAACGACTGGGTATGTCGTTTTTCGGCGTTTTTGTCATCGACTCCGACATTTTCGCCAACGATTTTATATGCGCTCGAAGGTCCGGCTCCATACGCAACCAGCGTTGACATTTCTCCAATTTATGCGCCTTGAGAACGATGCGACGTTCAATATGCTCCTTCAACTTTGACAGCATTTCTTGCAGAGATAAATTTGTACCATCTTTCGTTTTTGCCAGCATGTGCCAACATCTAAACAAAATTGCAAACAATTATTACAAAACAATTGGTACATGTTCTAGACAACTTGGGTAACTACCTGGAATAAACACCGCAGTCTTGGTCAAGCGTAAGACCCGAGGATGCATTAAGTAAAATCTCTTCAATCCGCGGATAATTCCAAGGTTCTGCATCCATGAGTGTTGGAAGCACCGACGCAAAGTGCTGCGTCACGTATGTCTGGCATGTTTGCGATAATTGCAAAGCTAATTGAATCACCGGCTCGGCCCACTTCAAATTCGGTAAGGATGCGAGCAGACGATCACAAGATAAACTAGTGCTAAGCACGGTGGCGGCACACATGTGCACCACGTGCTGCTGGACGCACTTTTCACGCAATTCGCGAGGCAAGGCAGCAAATGCGCGGCTTGGCCAAATGCGCAAATAGTGCATAGTAATCCATTTAAGACATTTTTGATACAACTCGTCTAGACCATATGCTGATGATAGCGGTAAAACCTGAAAGAAGTATTACGTAAATTTAACAGTTACAGCGATGGTGATAATTTTCTAAACTGTAATGTAATGTTTGTTGCAAATATAAATTAATCTAATTACGAAAAATTAATTGGAATGATTAATTAACTACATTTTAAACTTTTTGACACCATCAAAATATTGAAATATATGTGACGTTATATAGTTTTTTCGGAAATATATCATAAATATGTATATGCTTGATTACCAAATCTAGCTCTCACATCGTAATTAATGCCATCATTGTACCCAATAAAAGTACCCAAAGAGACAGATAACTCGTGGTTATTAAAAATATTGGAGATTTTCGTTTACCTGGTCTAAAAATACATGACTTTCACAATTTTTTTCTCAGGAACTATAACTAAGAACGTTGAGAAATACAGGTGGAAATTTAATAATTTGTAAGCACAGTTTTTTTAATATTAAATTTAAAAATTGTTGCTATATAACGTGCGTCCTTAATTTTGATCGGGAATTAAGAATCAATTGGTTTTTGTAAAATTTATAAAACTATCTTCTATATGATGTCGAATATTTTAAAGAAAAAATACTTTCAGTGCATTTTCGCATAAAATTTCTGCATGAAATACGATTAAAATATGTAAATATATTCTAGATTCTAGACATTTCCTTAACTATGGCAGGGGTGAGCAACGAATTTCATCAGAACACCTTTATATGGAGATTTAGTTTAGAGAGCCGCACACTAGAGCCTGATGGGCTCACTTTGTCCAATAGGGAGCCGGATACAAGTTTATATACATAAATAAATTTTGGAATGCTCTGTGGGCAGTAGAAATATAATCGAACATTCAGCCAAATTGGTAGAATTTTTTCAATCGTATGCATTAAATTGAAAAAAAAAATGATGTTGCGAGATCAATTATTATCTACTACTATGTTTAGCTACTCTATTATTTTTAATGTAATTAGTCATATTAGAGGCGAATACTATCAATAAGAATTCATTTTAGTATACATCCACACCGAGAGAACCCGCCTGTTGTCTGGACACATTAAGCAATTTATACCGTCTGTAGAGGATATTAAAATGATAATATGATAAAATTATAGTAGTCAATTACTATAGTATTCAACATACCTCCAAAACTCCAGTAAGACAGCCCGCGCAAGGAGAATGGAAATTATGACAATGCCGAGACTTCAATGCATGGGAAACCACCTCCTTCAATCCCTCTAAACTAAGCATGTCCGCCAAACTGGCCAACTCCACCAGACTGATAGAATCAGGTACGTGCGATGCACCGCTATAGATATGACACAAAGCAAAATGCACTGCATCGTAGGAGAAACCTTCCAATTCTATCGAACGACCTCGAAGTGTGCCTGCGAAATACTGACATCTCGAAATCAGTATGCAACGATGTGCTTTAATCGTTCGGTGGCCGACGTGTATCAACGTGTCGGTATTCAATTCCTCGAGGAACATTCGCAACAAGTCAGTACCAAGCCGTCGCTGTGAGGGCCCAGTTTGCGAACCTAGATTAAACATAATACAATTAAAATACGTTACAGGCCCAAAAAAAGAAATTTCTTCGTTTTCAATGAAATGCAATATCATTAACACATCATGGGTAAGGAACGCATGACCTAGATCTTTAGATGAAAGCATCATTAAGTCGGCGTAAAATCGAGAGACCTGTCAGGTTCGCCTCAAGCAAAGAGAGATTTGAAGAGATGAATGAACATAAGCATCTTTCACTTAATGTGCTACTTAAAGCGAAATTTCTTGATTTTTTTATGCACTCCTCTTGTGAATTTTGAAACTTGAACTTATGCAGGTTGCCCTTGAGTTACCTTTTTTTTTGAAAGGTTTAATCTCTGTAAATGAATGTAATTGGTAAAAACATCACAAACATTAAAAGCACACAACCGTGATACTGTAAAAGGTCAACACTTAGTCATGTCAACATAAAATTTTGTGTTGCCTTTTTAGGAAGATGAATTTGTTGTTACTCTCGTACCATGCAAATTACTTCTGGTCGATAATCAAATATGGTGGTATTAGATTTTAGCCAAATACAGTAATGTCAAGTTTATCTTCTTCATTTACATATGTGAATCACAGTTTACTTAATTTTAGACGTATTATACAATATATGATTGATATTTGAATATACCCACTTTGGTAGAAAACTCGAGAAAATAATGCAAAATAAAGGAATATAGAAATTGCAAAATAAATTGGAATTACACGAACTGATTTTTAAGAGGAAATTTCACCTAGAAGGTCTCCAAAATACGATTTTTCTATTATTTCATATTCTAAAATTTCAGATGCAAGTTGCAAATAAAAATTCTAAGTTATATTGTTAGGTTTTTGAATCTAATAAAAACAATTCTTCATTTAAAAACGCTACTTTAAATACAAACAAATATTTTAAAAATGGCAATGACAAGATGATTATAGTATCGATTTTAGTAAACTTTTTGTTTTTCTTTCAAACGGCTCCAATACGTATTCCGACAATTTTTATTTTTAGTGTTTAAAATATTCTCGAAAGTACGTGCCTTTTACTAAAAACGACGATTCCTTATTCCTAATACTTTTTCTTAAAAATTCATGTGTATATTCCCCGCAAGTGCAGCGAATTTTAAGACATGTTTCAGAATGTATAGTATTTCTGGTGAACGTGAATCTTAAGGCAAATATAATGTTTAAACATCAGTTTATGCGATTCGCAAAAATGTTAGAAAAAAAGCCCCGAGTAAATTGCAAATACGTAAAATTCATTAAAATGTACCATTTTAAAAGTAAGCATACCTGTGCTTTCTGATAAACTCGTAGCATCCGGCTCCATAGGCCTCGGTGCAATACGGAAGCCAGCTGACCGCGACATCAGCAAAGGACTCTCAACCCAGGAACTTTCGGGAATAGAACGGCTCATTCGCGGACCGACCACTTCACAACAAATATCACTGTCCACTCGCGTCGGTTGACACATCAAGTCCGACAATCTTACAAACTACACATACAAATGATTCAAATTTAATTTACTAATTTTGAGACTATTACTAAATTTATGAAAGACTTACCTTGGTGTCAGACTGCAATTCAGGTGTTTTCTCAGTGATATCAATCCTAGTTTCACTCGAAGCATCCGTTATGTATGAAATTGCTTCAACTTCTGAGTTGTTATCATCGTCCACGTAATCAACTGTAACTTGTATAGGCTCTGATGAGTTGGCTTCTTCACGTTTAACGGAGCATCCTTCCAATCTATTAACAACTTCTTCAACTTTGTTCTTTCCAGGAGACGGCTGTGATGTAATTTTCGCCGCTTTGTCACCTTTGGAACCATTCGATTTTCGTCTAGCTGTGTTTCTGAATAAATGCAGAGGCATATCCTTCTTTGGCGCTTCGAAATCAATCACCATAGAAAAGATGTTCTTTGTTGCAGACGCACCAGCTGCAACTTCTTGGGCAGGTTCATCTTCTACGTCGTTGAGATCCACATAGAAGCCTGTAACATGAAAACTATAGCGAAAGTGATAGATGTTTACGTGAGCTTTACCTAGAGATGGTTTGTTTGCATTCTCTTCCTCAATAGCTGCATCTGCGTCAACGTCGACACCATCGGAAACATCCGACATGCAAACTGAAACGTGTTCGGCACCGTTGATGTGCACGATCGAGTTGTAGGGTGTATCCGGTGGGGTGTCGTCGGAGGGGCCGGCGAGTTGCAGCATTGTGCTGTACTGGTGAATGCCTGTTTGGAAGAGTAGTGCGCCCTGTCGACGCTCGTCGGTGCGTCGCTGCTCCAGTTCGCAGCGCGGTGACGACGACGTCGTCGTAGTGGTCACCTCGTCATCCTGCAGCAGAGCCGCGTCGATGAAGCAGTGAGCGCCGTTCACCAGCTGCTCGTTGAGACGCTGCTTCTGCTCCTTGGTGCGCGTCCGACGCTGCTCCTCGTCGCTGCCGAGCCCCGAGTCCATTTCATTGGTGTGTTTGTTGGCGCGCGGCATCGGTCCTCGCAAAATTCATAGAAAACTAGGGAAAAACACACACGATCGGCGGGCATTTAATTCGGTATCGGTGAACGGATCGCGTACATTGTTTCATTCAAATGCGAAGAGAGCACGGGACGAGTAGCAGACACTACGAGTGCGCGAATGAACCGCTCTCCCATCGATGCAACACCTGCACTTGTTCGCGATTTACTACGGTGTTCCGGTTAATGTATCTATTGCCGATTTAATTAGTACGGGTTTTCTCTCTCTGTGCTTATGCGGATTGCGATTTCGGTTGTCTAGTCAATTCAGACTGACGTTTAGGGGGGAAACAACAAGAACAACAACATGCCGGAAAGTAGGGATATATTTGCCTTGGCCGCCTTGACTTTGGTTGATAACTCTCCTCATCTAACTCTCAGTATCGTAACATCAGCACTGATCAAACAAAGATTTATATAAAAATCCTTTGATTCAACTTACATGAACTGATACTAGAGCAAATATTTGTTGAATCCTCTCGTAATAACCGGATATAAATACTATATTTACAATTAAAAACCCTTCCTAATTACAAATACGTTCTACACCCCTGGATTTGTACAAATGTTCATCTGCGCATGCGTTATCTCAATTACCATAATAACCTAAAATAAATATTTTGAATGTCTAACCAAATGAAAACATCATGAATCGATCCTGTACAATTTGTAAAGTGACTAGTTCAAACTACAAATGTCCGATATGCCTTGTTTACTAGTAAGTTAGAAACGATACCACAAGAGTCACAATTTGTTATTAATCTGGTTGACTTTTCAGTTGTTCAGTTGCCTGTTGTAACAAACACCGAATGGACAAATGTGATTTAGTGCAGCCAGATAAGGAACCAAAAGAAAAGAAATCGTCAATCACAATTGATGGACTATTGTTTCCCACAGGAGATACTGTAAAACCAGATAAACTGCAACGTCTAGCAAAAAGTAAAGAGCTTAAAGACATTTTATCGAATAGTCACTTATGTGCATTATTATCAAGTGTGAATGATGCAGAGAACGCAGAATCTGCTATGGCAAATGCTATGCAAGTGCCTATATTTGTTGAATTTGCCAATGCTTGTTTAGAAATTGTTGAGAATGATGATTGTAACAGATAAATGTAATTCATATAAGCTGTAGTAAATATCTGCAGCTTATATGAATCTAATCCAATGTATTTTTATGATTGACATTCAAGATATAAATGAGTTTACCCTTAGTAACAATTTTAAAACACAATATGATCTTTTTCTGATGCTATATTTGAGAGATTTTTGTTA
The DNA here is from genome assembly GCA_019419845.2 of Weissflogia rhopalogaster. Classification (NCBI taxonomy): domain Eukaryota; kingdom Metazoa; phylum Arthropoda; class Insecta; order Coleoptera; family Staphylinidae; genus Weissflogia; species Weissflogia rhopalogaster. The sequence continues at coordinate 20,449 of WSZQ02053246.1, forward strand.
GTTTCTGAAATGATTTTTAGTTACATTTATCTTGAGTAGCAAGTAAAGGTGATAACTGTTATCATTTTTTAAGCAGGAACCTTGAAGTTTTCTTTTGATATGCCTAATGTTATCCCCTAGCTATAACAAGATTAGGAAAAGCAATACCGGGATAGAGATCATATTCTCGCCGGTATTTACGTAAAAGAAACAAGTATTGGAACATCGACCCTGCGGTGACTACCACATATGTACCAAAATGTGGAACTAATATATGAAACTCAAGTTATATTTTATAATAATTTCTAATATATAAATTTTAGAACTATCAGACATACAGAAACGGTGATATTTTTGTTGGCCCAAAAAATGACGAATTAACTTCTGCTAAAGATATAACTTCATTAAATGCATATACTGAAGATGGTTTTACATCCAAAATGCGCATCGCAATTAACAACAATTACGTGTGGGTGCGAGCCCTCAAATTCTGTTCAATCAGACC
>WSZQ02053357.1:0-29754 GCA_019419845.2 Weissflogia rhopalogaster
TTTCAGTAATTTTATATTTGAGATACAAATACATTATTTACTTAATATTCATAAATAAGTGACTACAGAAATGTATGTACAAAAACTGCCAGAATATTGTAGTACATATTACAACTATTACACGACAAACGGTAAAATAATTGTGTTACCCTATGATATTTACTAAAATAAACGTGATTTTATTCCAGTTATAAGTCTCATAGTGTATACCTCAAACATTGAGCATTCAGACATAGAACAACAAAAAACCTTCCATCACAAAATCAAGATCAATTCAAACGATGTAATTCCAAACGTAAATGTTTTAAAATTTGTCCTAAATCCAGCGAATTAATAGCAATTTATAAAAGAATTTTATTTAAACCAAACCTTTAATGATTTAGGACCTAAAAACGCGCATAATCTTCCAGTTAATCTGCACTTAAAAGTTCTTAAATTAGTATAAATAAAAAACGATTGTACAGGTTTTTACACCCTTAAAATCTCTAACGATTTGTTATAGCATATCGCAATCCAATCTGGCTGCGTTGCTCCCCATTGTATCATATTAACCTCACCCTCTGCTGCCGTATACGCAAGAATAGGATCCTCAATCGCTCTGGGCATTTGTTGAATGTCCCAAATAAGTGCTTGGTGATCATCACCAGCCGTGCAGATGTGACAACTCGAATGAGGCGCCCATGCAATTCCGTTCACACAAGCGCGATGATTATTAAGGCGGGCTACAGGTGTGCAGGGTACTCTCACATCCAAGATGATAACTTCCAGAGCATCCATTGCAATCGTAGCCAAATAATTCGGATCCTGCTTGTTCCAGGCAAGTCGCAATAACGGCGTATGTGCTGGATCCTCGTAGATGATCGTCGAATGTTCTAAATGTCGAAGGTCGAACATCCGTACGGAGCCATCAGCGCCGACAGAGGCGAACATATCTCGTCCGCCACCCGCTCGCGAAAAGGCGATATCGTAGACTTCTTTATCGTGTGCGATTAGCTGCGTTTTCACATGTCCCGAGACGAGATTCACTCGTCCGATGATTTGCCCCGTCTCCAACCCCCATATCGTGCATGTGGTGTCAATCGAGGATGTGCCCACGAGGTTTGGATCCACTTCGTTCCAGTCGAAACTCGTCAACGGCGCGCAGAAATCCGAGTTTTTGTTGTTATTCAAGACGCATTCGAGTCGTGTGTCGGGTTCACCGGCGCGCCAAACACGCAAATAATCGCCACTAAAATTTACAAACATTAGTCGAGAGGAGGCATGAATGCCAATAAACATATACACACATATATTCAAATGGTAATAACCCAAATTAAAGATATGATTACCTTGTGGCTAGTAAATCAGGAAAGACGCCTTTACTATCAGGAATCCACATAATTTTCGTCGTGGGATATGGATGCTCAAATGTGCTCTTCGGTGTGAACTCGCTGTTCTCTTCGTCGAGGGAGACAATCTGCACCTTGTTGTTGTACTCCTCGACGAAGCTGCCCAGCGCAAGGCGAAAGCGTTTGTCGGGTCTCACCGACCAATTCATGCTGTACAACGGCCATGGTGCGTTGTACTTGTATATTTCTTTTCGTTTGCCGCTCGGAACCACACTCGAGTGTGCCATTGCTAAAAATATGGACGACTTTGTTACAGTTTGTATGAATCAGTCCGGCGATAGATATTAACTTAAAATTCGTCCAAATTTCAGAGAAAATTACTTACATCTGCGTGGTTTGTTGCTGATTGTATTTTGTTTTATTTGCAGGCAAGACTAAACACAAATCCTAAACAAATAATCGTGGAAATATTGACAGTTGTTTGTCAATCTCTTGATTACAGAATTCTTCCAGATTGACAAACGAGCGACATCTGTTTGTAAATGAAACATTATGCAATTATTATTTAATTAATTATTTACAGAGCTTGCATATTTCATGCGAGTTTATTATGTATTATAATTATGGAAATTGTATAATTTCAAGTTTGATAAAATTATCATTTAAGATGGGACAATGGAAACTAGTGTTTCTCAAAGTGTGGGTAATTGTAACTTAACCGGGGCGCATCATAAGGGTGCTTTCATACCGAAATAGCTTCACCCTTAAACCCTAAAAATTAATGGGTCCACTCGAAAATAGCGGTTGTATTCATAGAGGCAGTTTTTAACTTCTTGTTAATTTGGAGTACTAGCGAGCGAAGCGAAGATTATCGTTTGTTAATATGTTATCGAGATGAAATATCAACAACATCCTTGAGTTTAGGAAATTAATTTTAAGTATCGGCGCGATTTTGTGGAGAATTTCATTGCAAATGCCATCGCACGTTCATACAATTAGTCAAAACGGCGCTCCATTGAGTTACATGTGTTAGAAGACTTTAAAAATTTAATCTTCGTGGCACTATCAGACGATGGCATTCTTCCCTGCAATTAAAAATCCGCCACAACACAAAAAATGGTTGTATGCACGAGTTGGAATACAAACAAAGTAGTTTTGTCGATGAATACAAACTTCAATTCCCCTTATAACATAGATATTGACAAATGTCAGAAATTTCAACCACAATACAAGATTTGCAACATTTCCTGACGCTTTCAAGGTAAAAATATCGTCTTTTACACAATTATTTAACAATTATTTTATTTTAGATGAATGCTCTCATCGAAATGGAAAATTTAAGCTTGCAAAATATGTGTGAGAATGAAATAAACGAGACTGTTAAACTTTTAGATAATTTTCTTGAATTAAATCCCAAGCCAAAAGAACATAAACCATTCAATATTGAAGTTTGTGCAAAACAAAAATTAAATACTGTAAAAGAAGAAGCAATAGTGGATTATTTTCTAACAAGAAAATATTACAACAAATGGAAAGAGGTGACTGAGTTGAACCGAAAAGTAAAATCAGCTAGTGAAATAAGGGAAGCCCAAATTGATAAATTCATTCAAGACCTAAAGGCACGACGTAAAGCAGAAATAAACAGCGCTCGTTCAAGTAATTCCACATCGTCGCAATTAAATATAAAGAAGAGTACGTCAGAAATATACCAAAATCGATACAAAGCACAGAGGGATATAATTCTGATGCAGAAATCGAAACTTCTTGAACAAGAAAAACGTATTCAGGAACTGCAATATGGTAAAATTTGTGACGAATTAAAGGATAATTACAATGATTCACAGAATACGATTAAAAATCTGCTGAGGAAGTTTTCTGCAAAGACTAAAATTACTCACGGCGTAAAAGTAGTTGAGGAACCTGAGGAAATTCAAATGAAGATTAATAAAGTGCCTAAAATTGTGAAAATGATGGAACAACGAGCACAGGAGCGTGAGGTAAAAAGAAAGATAATTCAGGAACGGAAGCGTTTAATTGATGAGGAAAAAAAACGTTTATTAGCTGAACAGTTAGAAAAGAAACGCATTCAGGATGAAGAGGAGAAAAGATTAGCTCTGGAAGCTATCAAAGTTCGTAGACGTAAAGAAGTTGAAGAAGAGAAACGAAAGCTGGCAGAACGGGAGAAATATCAACGTAAATGTAAACTTGCTGATAAGTTTTATATGAAAATATTGCAACGACGATCGTTGTTGGGTTTTAAAAGAATCGTAGAGCAGAAGATATATAATGAAAATATCAGTATTGCATTTTATGAAACAATGTTGATGAAAAAGTTGTTGAATGAGTGGAGGTCGAACGCCAAAGACACACAATTGGAAAAAATGATGATAATTGGTCAATATTACGAAATGAAATTGAAGAGGAGATATTTTGATTGTTTCTTAGCTGTGAGTACAAATAATAGACAACAGTCGAATTAATCTTTTGCACACGAACGATACTTTTGATGCCAAAAAGGAATGATGAATCCCCATCCTTACATCGCGGTACTCTTGTGAGTTGCAAAATTCGGAAAGGGTACACTTCAGACATAATCGACCCCCGAATATTATTACATATTTGGTATTAGCGTTTTCTTCTTTCTGAAAAGTGCATTCATTATTTTGCGAAAGTTGATTTTAAACTGTTAAATTTTACTTGGGCACTTATGGGAAACGAGAAAAAAATCGTATGGTCTTAATCGATTCAGCATTATTGAATTATCAAGTTTTCGCTCCCAGTATTGACAACGCAGGATCGTTGGAATAATTTTGGACATATCAAAATGCCAAAAACTGCACCTCCGATTTTTCTCATAATTTTCTTTATCGTTCCCCTCAGTAAAACGATTCGACTGCAAAGACTTAATTCAAGTTTTTTTTAGATTCACAAAAGATCAAGGCAAAATATGCAAGTCGCCATTGATTACCATGCCTATCAATTACAATGTAAATCATTTAAAGAATTCTATCTTGTTGTTAATCATTTGAAAATAAGAAGAAAGCGTCTTATGAACACGGCTATACGGCATTACAAAACGTACGTTATATAATTATTTATAAAGCTTGGTTATAAATATTCATTGATTATTTGCAGCCGTTTATTAGTACAAACATTTTACCAGTGGAAGAGCTTGCCAGCTATTCTGCAACTTGAGCGTGCCAAGGAAGAAAAGAAGAAAAAATGGCGGGAAAAAGTGATGCAGATCATTCCGGACTACAAACCGCCTGAGTTATTTTAGGAACATTTGTTAATTGAATAGTATTTTTTGCAGATTTTTCTACTTGTTAGTATGTAATTTGTATATCTAATCTGAGCAAGGCCAATATTTGTAATTGATTTCAAAGAGTTACGGTGGAATTTGAGTATTTTAATAGATGACATTGATACTATCAATAACAGTTAACAACTTACGCGGAATATAAATTAATTTGTACCGCGATTTACCCCGTGCGTTACAAATGTGTGCGCATCTCCCACTCAAAAGACAAACATGCGCACAAAATCGCGTCCAGCAGAAACTAACCGTAACAAACAGTAAGTATCGAAACATAGTTTCAATGCCAAAAAGACTTTGCAATAAAATTATATCTATTATCACCCAATCAATGATATCTGAAAATGAACGAAGGTGATAAACAGCCAGAACATCGCACAGTGGCTGCAGACCTATTAAATCGGCGCCGACTCCGCGAGATCGCACGAAATTCGCATTTCGCATCTGTTTACCATAATTTTTAACATTTGTAATGATGACATTCAAATGAAATGACACAAAAAGCCGACGAAATCGCGCTAATGGTGCCGCCAAGTGTAAATAATTACAGATTTCTTGCAAAATGTTTAGTGTGCATTGTATTTACGTACTTAATATCTAAGTAAACATCAATAAATCTTACATTTTATTACTCAAAATCATTGTCGAAGTTATAATCCTCATCTTTCGCACCACTTAAGTTAAATGATTCCATACCGGCAGACAACTGCAATTCGGCACGTTCCCTTCGATTTTTCTCCTTCTTTGCCTTCTTGAACTGCATTTTTTTCGCTTGATTCAACTTCAAATTGCCCTCCAATTCCATTTCGGGATCTACCTTTTTCGCTCTAGCTTTCACCTGGGTTTTCTTCACTTTTTTCGTTGTTTTGACGCTTACATTTTCGGAAATCTAAAAAATGCCGAAAACACATTAATGTTGGTAAAATGTGTCCCAAAGAGCGGTCAAAATTTCAAGTAGTAATAATTTTTCAACTGCTTCCCACCACAAAAGTACAAAAAAATACTTACGAGAGTATCAGGCTTAACAACATCCATCTTTTCCTCCTGGTCAATCGTAACGGGTCCCATACTTTGCAAAAGTATCGCACCACCAGAATTTTCCTTCGCCAGTTGCGACATGACGTCCGTTTCCATTGTTTCGAACTGTTCCACATCAAACTCAGCAGCTACTTCTTTGACAATTGTCGAACTGACATGCACAGATGGATCGTCTTCCGGCGGGATTGTGTAGTATTTGATTTTACCATTATTCCAGTCCTCGATTAAACCTCTCGCAGCAGCCACGGCATCGGGAATGCCGCCACGTTTAAAACGTCCCATCCGCGCTGCTTTCTTGCTATAGAACTCATCCGGGGTGGAGTATTCAGTCACATCATACATTTCCATCATTTGTTGCTTGGTAACACGTTGAAGAATAGCGTTAGCAGGAGTGATTGGATCAATGAGTGAGGTAACTTTCACGGCGTTACGCAATGACGAGTGGTTATCATTACCAGCAGCAAAGACAATACCAGGAGAATCGAGTAGTTTGATTTTCGAATCAAGTTGAACTTCTTGCATTTGTCTACAAAACAAGTATAGAATAGTCAATTTAAAAAAAGTTGAAATGAAATGTTGGTTCTTGAACTATCTTCCATATCAATTAAAAAATGTCAACTCACTTAGTAACACCAGGTGTAGCACCAACATTACAAGCCCTTGACCTTTTTAAACTGTTAATCAAGGAACTTTTTCCAACATTGGGAAGACCAACAATGCCAACTCGAATAGAAGTCTTGATTCCCTTGTTTCTGCAATAGTTTGCCAACACCGACATCAACATTTCGGCACCAACACATGCCGAATTTTGCATAACTTTACTGTTGTTCGTCTTCGTCATCTTCTTATGTCCCAATTTCCTCGATTGAGTCTGTGTGGATGCTTTGAAGGCAACTGCTGGCGTTGTCTTCCTGAGATACTTCAGCCAAGCATCCAGATTCTCCCTGGGTACAAGATCGGCCTTATTAACGACAATCACCAACCTTTTGTTGCCTGTTGCTTCGCGTACGGCATCCTCCACCTGCATACATCTCGTCCCCTGTGGATCTCTAGCATCAACAACCTCAAGCACTACATCTGCGGCCTCCACCACCTTCCTGAACTCCTTATAGTATGCTTTCAGGGAGTTTTCCTGTGGCTTTGACAACTCAGATGTTTGTTGCACTGAGGGAGTGAGTGTATCGTGGATTTGTCCACGTGTTTCTGCATTGGAAACCAAATCGGCAAGACTTTTCTTCTTCTCAGCGGTCTTCTTCTCCTGCCTTTCTAATTTGGCCTGTTCTCTTGCCTTTTCCCTTTCGGCTTCTTTCTGTTTCTTGAGGATTTCGACCTCTTTCAGAATGTCTTCCTTAAAGGGGCATATGTTGGGCACCGTAAAACTTTGTGGCTTTTTCGCTTTTGGGTTTTTCTTGGCTTCTTTGCGAACTTTACGCTTGTGATCACGGACCTTTTTCTCGATTTTATAACGCAGTTTTGCCGGCGTACGCTTAGAATTCTTTTCTGAAATATGGTTGAATAGTAATTGAGTTGAGTTGTTGGTGAATTGATACTTACTTAAATGTAATTTTGCCATTTTGCGCAACAGGAATAAAAAACTAGAGATGTGTTAGGTTAAAACGGAATAAAGCATGTTTGAAAACCCACGTGGTATCCGTATATGTCAAATGTGCAGCTTTAGGCAACACACTTTACAAGAAAATAAAAGTTATTTTTCGATAGTCAGGTGAATATACGTTGAAAATCCATAATATTATTATTAATAAAATAAAACTTTCTGTTTTATTTTATTAATAATAATTTATAAAAAAAAGTCACAGCAATACAATGAAATATTGAAAATGTATTTATTATTACTGTGTATTAATAAGTATAATCAAAAGTTACAAATAGATTTAATAGATTTACTTCCTCTTTGCTCTTCCCTGGGAGCGACGGTTTTTACCCGGTCTCTTCGCAGCAGCACCACGTTTTCCTTTCACTCCACCACGCGCTCCCCTTGGTCCGGGCTTACCCCGATTCTGCTGACCATACTCACTAAAATCCCCAGAGCTCTCTCTCGTATTTGACTTCAAGCCACTCTTTTTGCCACCAAAACCAAACTTCTTATCCTTCATTTTTCGTTTCTCTATAGACTTCTTTGAAGGCCCACTCTTTTTTCCATCCAAGAAACTCAAATCCTTCGATTGTCCCTTCCTGACCTTCTTCACCTGATCCATCATTTCCCTCTTCTCCTTCTGTCGTTGCAACTTGGTCTGGATTTGAATAGCCTTACCTTCCTTCCTCTGTGCTCGAAGTTCCTTCACCCGCTCACTCCTTTGCTGCTGTGCTTGCCTCGCCATCAAATTCTCTCTAACCTTCTGCATTTGCACGTCAGTCTTGGCCATCTCAGCAAAATAGTCATCAGGTCTGATCGTTGCAATGCCCATAGCTTTCAATTTTGGCAGTGCTTGCATTACAGTAGCCTGAGCCTGTCTATGAAAGAGCATTTCCCGTTTAAAATCGTTAAGGACTGGATCTTCAGCTGCAGTGTACTGTGGCAATTTCTTGTTGTTTTTAAGCTGGTTGGCTCTCCTTTGTTCTTGTTCAACCATTTTCGCTGCTAGCTCCGGAGCCAGAGGTGCTTCCTTGTTGACATTGTCCAATAACTCAATCCAGGGAAGGTCTAGTTTTATTTCTTCAAGTTTTGCCAATAAACCTTTCTGTAAATTGAGGTGTGAAAGTAATTTGGAGCAGAAGCACTTATAGAACTTACTGTATTATTCACATATTGTCGAGGTGTAGGCACAACAGCATTTAATCCTGGTTTTAATCGTCCATCAGCCAGTGCTTGTTGCAACTATAAGAAATAAGGGAAGTGTTTGAGTTTTATCGAAGTTTTAGAGTATTAACTTTTGAGAGAATGAAGAGTTAATACTTACTTCAGCTTCATCTTCACTTATTTCTTCTGAATCACTTGATTTCATATCAAATTCGGTCATTTTAGCTGTTTTATAAAGAATATGAATTATAGATACAAAATGTAGACACAACCATGGAAACAACCAAAATAACACGTGAATTGAACATACACTCAAATATAACCTCAATCTATTTGAAAGGTGATTGTTTGGTTGCATATATTAGATGATACACATTTTAAATATTATTTATAAATAAAAATGCGAATAACAATAAATGTTGATATTAAAAATTAGAATAATTTGAATAGATTTACTGGTATCGTTTTCGTGTTATAATCTACATAAAGACGTGTAAATAGATGGATCAATGCATAACCATATTTTTCGTATCTTCGTAACAGCATTTATCGTCGGTTGCCGAGGTTTGTCGACGATGCCGATCTAACAAATAACTTTACATGTTTGACTATCAAGGTCCATTTACAAATATCATCGATTTATAATCGATATTATAATCCTACAATTAGGCTTTCTTCTAGTAATACTACCTAGAGTTAGATGTCGCTCTGAGTTGGATATTCGATAATTTACAAGGGTATACTTCTCATAACATAGGTTGTTTATAACCTCAATGTATAGCATACATAAACAAAATCGAGTTTGTGTTTCAATACTCTCATTAAGTGGTGTTTTATCCTAAAGTGATCCGTGTTTTCAATGTAAAATGTCTAAAGTAGCTGCTACAAAACGAAAGGTAAGTTTATCTAATTGAAATATAGATATATAGTCAGTTTCAACAAAGAATAATTCTAGGCACCTAGCCGAAGCTCCACCGAAAGTAGTTCAGGCTCGTCCTCAGACAGTTCGTCTTCGAGTGGATCATCCTCAAGTGGAAGTGACTCTTCTTCCAGCAGCGATTCAGACTCATCTTCATCGCAAGCATCAGTAAAGAACATCACCGAACAACCGACTACCAAAAGCTCGAAAACAGCTCCCATCAAAAATGTACCAAGGAAAAGTGCAGAGACCAAGACACCACCTAGCAAAGCCAAGGCTAAGCCGACAACAACAGCCAGCAAAACCCAAAAGACTCCACCGAAAGTCGCAGCCGTATATTCATCTGAAGATGACAATCCCAAAACGAATAATAAAGGTGCCAAAAAGAAGCCATTGGCTAAAGCGTTAAAGGCAAGTGTTCCAGCGAATATTAAAAATCCACCTAAAGTAACCGGTGGTAAGGTGCCACCAAAAGCAAACCCAGCAGCTAAGGCCCAACAAGCGAAATTAAAAGACAATGCCAAGACAAAAGTGTTGCAGAAGAGTGCCACCAAAGTGGATGCCAGTAAGAAGAAAAGTATTTTCTCCCCGGAAAATAGTTCTGCATCTGACAGTAATGAGAAACCTGTTGCGAAGACGCAAGCATTGAAAGCAGCGGCGGTTAAACCTCGTGCTAAAGCTTCTGCCAAGCCAATCGAACCGAAAAAAGCACCGAATAAAAAGAACAACGCCCCGAAATCGAAAGAAATTATAAGTTCCGCTAGTTCTACTGCGAGTAGCAGTGATAGCAGTAGCAGTTCTGAGTCGGATACCAGTGATTCCGGCTCGGATTCGAATAATAAAAAGACAACACCGAAGAAGCAGGTACGTAAACCCGTCGCTGCTACGAAAGAAGATGTCAACTCGGATTCAGACACGGGCACTGGCTCCAAAGATGTCAAGCAAACGCCGAGGAAGTCGACCCGTACGTCAAACGCCAGGAAATCCAAGCATGTCGTGGGTAAGAATGTTTTCACCGACACGGATTCGGATACGGAGAGTACGAAGCGTTCGTTGAGTCGGTCGCCGGTGAAAAAGGCGCCGATTGTGACGAAGGGTAAGGCGAAGAACAAGAAGATCGAGGCGAGTAAGCGAGTGGAGGTGATTGTCGCCGAGGATAGAAAGTGCCCCTTGGAAGAATGTACCAGTAATGGTCATCTAGGAGGACGATTGGAGAAACATTTTACGATTGATGCATGTCCTTTGTATCATAATATGGCGGCGGGGAAGTGCTCGGAGATCTTTCAAGAGCGCAGGAAGCGGGATGAGCAGCGTAAGAAGTTGGTCGATGGCAGTAAGAAGTCGCCGCGGGGTACTGGTCCCACGGCCGAGCAGAAAGTCTACGCACAGAAGATTAAAGACTCGCGGATTGCTTTCAAAGGCGACAGCGCCGACGAAGGTAAAGTGATTACGGAACGGACGTTGGAGCCCAACTTGGATTATTTTGTGCCTGAATGTGATTTGAAGTTATTCCGGGATGCACAGGCGATTTCCAGTGAGAAGATCGAAGAGGAATTGAAGACTTTGCCCAATACTAAAGGTATGATTTGTTTAATTACGCGTTGGAAAACAATTAGAATGCATCTATTAGTAAAAATCTTGTAATTTCGGAATGTCAAAAAGGTATCGATAAGTATCGATAATTTAGACCGATTCTTGTCTACATTTCAAGATCGTATATATTATGAAAGACGGTTAATAAATAGTGCTCGGGTAAGGTGTAGACATGTCAGACGGTGATGAAATATCGATTTTTGTCGAAATCGATATTTACAATTTTTCGATATATCTATATCGAAATATTGTCTTGGGGATATTATCAATATCGATCAAATCGAAATTCCACCGGCTACAGTAGTGTTCCTAACCTGAATCCGTGATTTTTTGTTATTGTTAATCAGTTGAAAATCGATATTTAAAGTAATACTAACAATAATAATACATATATAATTTTATCAGTTTTTCCACCAAATATAGTAATTGCAATAATACATAAAAGTAGTATAATAATTGCAATACTAGCAAAAATCGATGTAGATATTAGTCTTATGATTCCAACATATATCAATGGATTAAGAATTATTATATAGAATCTAAAATGTGGCCATAAAAGAAAAATTGCCAATTTTGAACTTCTCAGAATTCTTCTCAGATGGCGGTTACGTCAATGTCATGTCAAACCGATATTAAAAATTTCGATATCGATATTATGGAAAATGAAATTATCGATAAATATCGAAATTTTGATGCCGATATATCGATATTTATTCATATCGATATTGACAAATATTTTGATTTCATATTATCTACTTCAATAGGTACCAAGTATATAGAAATGGGCAAATTTGAAATGGAAGTATGGTATCAAAGTCCATACCCTGAAGAATACGCCCGTTTGCCCAAACTATATATTTGTGAATACTGCTTGCGATACATGCGTGGGAGGATTGTACTGCAACGACATGCAGCCAAATGCGTATGGCGCCATCCCCCAGGTGAGGAGGTCTACCGTAAGGACAAGATCAGTGTGTGGGAAGTAGACGGCAAGCGGTATAAGCAGTTTTGTCAAAATCTGTGTCTCCTCGCCAAGTTCTTCCTCGACCACAAGACGCTCTACTTCGACGTGGAACCGTTCCTGTTCTACGTGATGACCATGTCGGACCAGGAGGGCTGCCACACCGTCGGCTACTTTAGCAAGGTAAGACAATTCGTAATAATTCCTTCCTATCTCTATCACTACTCGCGTCGCCCCTTTCCAGACTTTACTTCTGTGTGTTCCCCCCTTTCCAACTCTTCCACTCGGTGTTCCCCCCACCTCCCAACCATTTTCTCGGCTGCGTGGTAGTAGAGTTTCGACGCGACGGGGTGCGCTGATAACGCAATGGCAATATTGTTACCGGGGTTCGGTCTCGGCGTGTGTACGCCATCGGATTTCGGGGGGGAACCACGCCCGTGCCAGACGGTTTATTCAGGTCGTCGACCCGCCGCTGCCGCGCGCCGCAGTCGCGACTCCACGACCGGCGCGGCGTCTGCGTCAACCCCACTTTACAGACACGCACCCACTCCAATACATATAACGCACACGGGCACTGTTTGCACATTGGGGGGAAAGGCCTGCAACCCCCGCCAGACACGTCGCCCCCCTCGATTGTCAGGAGTTAGTGACCGGCGGCGGCAGGCGGCAGGGCGCACCCCCCCATCGCTCATTTGACATTCAACGCTCCGACGCCCGACGTCGGCGTCGCGTCCCCTTCTCGCTGAAAACGAGTCATCGTTTTGCTCCTTTCGAAGATGGTTGGGGGGAGGGCGGCTTATGTTTGCGCAAGAATTTAGTATATCGCATGGCCCCAAACATGCGGTGTAATAAATGTGTCTCACCGCTGATCTCACAAGTGTCTAATAATTAAATCATGACTGTACTCGCATAATTAATTATGAAGAGAGCCGACAGAAAGTTGGGAAAGGAGGAGATAAGTGCGTTGAGTTTCGCATACGTGCGCCAGACATGCGCCGATTAAAAAACACGGGTCCATGGGTGGCGATAAAGAGGTTGCTGCTTTGCCGCGGAAACTCAATTAGGCTAATTGCACAAATGCGTGCGCTCTAGGGAGTTTTGAATGGGGTGCGACTGGACAGTGAATGACGGCTCGCTGAGGCCTGCCCTTCATTGGCACATTGGGTTTTTTTACGACGCGCTTTATACTTGCATTTTAAGTATGAAAACACAAAACGAATGTCAAATAATTTATATTTAAAAGAACGTAAAAGACGCATTAGTATTGATTATCAATTAATTTATAATCATCCCAAAGTTGCTGCTTATTCCCTATGTACTGATGTTGTTTAATAGCAATTGTGGCATTTGAAATATTCGGAATAGCATATAATGCAAACAGTAGCGGAGTAATATTTACTCGAATGCCAAATTCTCTAATTATCCAAATAGGTTGGGCCAACATTATTGGGTACTTATATGCTTTATCTTTAAGCAGATAGGTGAGAAAAGGTGTAAATAAAATTTGAACACATATATGCCATTCATTGATCTTGAAATAGCTTTCGACAAAGTGCCCAGAACTGAACTATGGAAAATTATAAAGGAGAGAGGGGTTAGCGACAAAATGATAAGAGTGATCCAAAATATATATGAAGAGTACATGGATGAAGTGTTAAGATAGGCGGAAAAACAAACCAGGAATGTATATATCGAAAACTAGAAAATGAATCCAGTGTCAGTATCGCATGGAACATTCGCTGACGACGTCGTTGTCATAGCAAGGAATGCAAAGGAGCTTCAAGAATCAGTGTATCTCTGGAATGACATACTTAAACACGAAGGAATGGGCATAAATAAAGAAAAGACGAAGGTAATGGTAATTGGGAAAAAAGAATACCTGAAGGTCACCCTTGAAGGAATCAAGCTGGAACCTAGGAGTTGAAATACAACACGACGGAAAACTGGATAGAGAACTGGATGCAAGATTAGCAAAAGCATGCAGCCTGTACCATCAAATGAGAACTAAATTTATCAACAAGAAAGAAGTAACCAGGGAAATAAAGATACAAGTATATAAAAAAGTATACAAGCCAATATTGACATTTGGGTGCGAAACTTGGACGCTAACAAGGGCAGCAAGAAATAAATTACAAGCTGCGGAGATGAAATTCTTAAGAAGGTTTCTGGGGATAACAAAATGGGTTAGGACACGAAATGAGCAGATAAGAAGCAAACTTCAAGTAGACAGCTTACAGGAATTTATAGAACGGAAGCAGTTAAGCTGGTGGGGACATCTCCAAAAACTAAAAGAATACCAGCAAGTCAAAAGGATTTGGGAAGCTAGACAGTCCACCGGGGGAAGAAGAGATAGACCTATAAAGTCGTGGGAGCAAATCATCAGTGAAGTAATAGTGAAGAGGGGTAAGACTATAAGAAGCAAAGAAGTGGGTAAAAAACAAGAAAGAGTGGGCATATTAGGTTCACAAATGTAAATAAGAAGGAAAGAAAAAAATCCATACACCACTATGTGCTAGATTGCTTTATCTGTTTAAGTTTAGTACATTTAAATTTTTTATTTTATTTTTAATCATCCGTCTTTAACTTGTTTTTTTCTTCAAAGAATGTATAACATATCTGCATAGTTGTGATTCTCAGTACGTCGGTATTTTTTCGGCCGAGAATCTGAACAAACAATGTCTGTGTGTGCGAAAACGAAAATTGCGAATTTGTTGTTATTTTCGAAGCGGCCTTGAAGCGCGACGGCCTGCGTGATGCCAAAAAAGCGCGACCGCTTTTTGTTTGTCGATTTTCGGTGCAATGCAGCCGCAAGAAAATCGCAATTTGCGCGCAATCAAGACGTGCTATACGTCGTTCGGTTCAGACCTGGCTGTTTGAAAGTCGAAACGAAAGGTGAGGTACCGCCGGCGCACGCTGTGCGCTCGCGAGATCCACGAGTGCGTCGGCACCGATGATTTGCATATTTCGCTCCTAAATAGAATGTAATAATGAACGCTGGCGACCTCGATGCGCACAGATTCACACACCGATTCGTTTCGTATTTAGCTTTGGAAGTTTAAAGCGTTTTGCAAAAGGCGCTCTCGGAATGATTTCGTTGAGAATGTGCGTTCACAAGTCGTGTCCGGATCCGGATGGAAACAAACGGGATGCTCATGGGAGGATAAGAACACGTAGCAGCACAGCTTGCGCTGTGTTAAGAATTGTTTCAAATATATTCATTTCAATGCGCTTTTTCGGCCATGTATTTTTTATCAGGCTGGTTCGTCGTCAATCATCAGACGGGAATATACAAACGATGAATACAATTATAATTGAAGCTATATGGTCTATAGCATAGCTATATACTTGGATATGATGTTCATTGTTAATTAACTCGGATAATTAATTAATTAAAGCGTGAGTGCGATGTACGCGCATCGGACGTGTTCGCCCGTTTCGGTCTATATCGTCGTTTCGGTTTCGCGGTGAAGAACGTCTGCAGGACCGTCGACCCCAAACTCGGACGGGATAGAAATTCTTGTAATTCGACGAGAATGTCGAAACAAGACAGTGGATATCGTTAGTTGTTGCCACTTTTTAATTTCGGTGAAATTTAGTAATCCTCCGGATCAAGACAACATTTGATTCTTTTGAGTACATTTATGCAATTGTTTTTATATACCAGTGGTCTTGATGATCCGGTTCGAAGGACCACCGTGCAGAATTTGATGATCTTTTTCCTCGGGCCAATCAAAGTCTTTTTGAAGGACTAGGAGACCATAGTTGAAGATGTGTAACTTTCACATGTTAGTTAGGTCTTTCCAGACCTAACGGTTTTTATAAACGTGCAGCTAACCTAACCGTAAGCCTAAAATTAATCAAAAATGCTGGGAATATCTTTTTTGCTGCGATCATGTGACCTTGAGTTGGCCAATAAGAATGGATTAGTGGTCGGCAACCTTCGGTTGGTCAACCGCACGCGAATTTGCATCAATATCAATTATTTCTCCAAAGGTTGCATAATTTTCAATAAATATGCGTCTTAACTTAATGCTGTACCGGAAGTTACCATACCTGCTATTCTATGATTACCTTTACAACTCAAATGTACTTAACAATAATTGAATATTCCGAAGACAACAAAGCAGGCATAAAATTTAAAAATTTCCCACACAAAATCGAAAGACGAAGCCCGCGCCTCAACATTGAAGAGAAAGCCCACTTGCAGAGAGGAACATATTCATTTCCTTTAATTAGTAGAACGTGCATACCGGCACAGTGCGACGCGCGGCGTTCACCTGGCTGCGGTAAATATTGTAAATAATAAGACCGCGTAAAGTGCAGCCGCACTTCCCTCGCTAGAATTGGCCTACAGGGCATATACCCACGGCGGCGGCACGATTATAATATTAAAAAAAATATATATATACGAATATACCAAACAATAAAAATATAATCAGGCAACCAAAACACTCACAAACACATGCCGCGACGTGAGCTGCATAATCTACCGCAAGAATAACTACGTATTTTCGGGCATTAAGTGGCTTTAATTAAGTATAATTAAAGCTCAGAAAAAAACTACGAACTTTTCGGTTCCGTAACTTGGGCGAGCACATTACATTCCAATTCTTGTGCAGTCAGTGAAGACGAACGTGGAGGACGTAAAATAATGAGTGATGGTACAAAATATGGAGGGAGAAGGTAGAATAATGTTTTATATTTGGGGCACTTGTACAATTTTAGTTGAAGTAAAATAAGTAATGAGTAGTAGTAAAAATGTCCGAAAGGATTTATCAAATCATTTAGGGTTATAAATATTATAATTACAATACTAGATTTTAAATAGAAGAAACTTTTATCAGCAGATATAAAAAGCTTAGCCTATTCGTAAGTGAGTTGGATGAGGTTCTTAGGAACGGTCAGGATGGCGGCGTGATTGTCGGAAAACAAAAAATTTGGATGCTAGCCTATGCTGATGATATCGCCCTGGTAGCGAAAGATAGACCAAGAATGCAAGCTATGCTAAAGAGAGTGGAGAGGTATATACACAAAAGGGAGTTGGATATAAATGTGAGAAAGACGAAATGGATGGTCTGTAGAAAACCTGGGGGGGCGGAAGGGCATAGATGAGTTGGTATGCATGGGAGAGACGTTGGAAAGGGTGAGTGTGTTTAAATATTTGGGGTTCCACATTAGTTCCTCAGGAGGTTGGAAGAAACACGTTGAGTGTATACAAGCAAAAGCTCGGTGCGCATGGAGAGTGATGGGGGAATGTATGGGGTAACAACTGGGAAGTAGCAATACAACTTTGGGATGTATGTGTGAAACCTATGATCATGTATGGTGTGGAGGTATGGGGCATGTCTGAATGGAAAACGTTAGAAAGGGAACAAACCTGGTTCTTGAAGGACTTGATGCGCTTGAAAAGATCCACTCCCAGGTACATCGTGCTTCAGGAATCAGGTAGAATGAGTATACAATCGGAAGCAGCGGCGAGAGTAGCTAGGTATGAGAGTCAACTGGCACTAATGACGGATGATAGATGGGTTAAGCATGTGTGGATATGGTGTGTTAGACGAGGGAAAAGTCAATGGAGAGAGAATAGAAGAATGGTATACGAGGCTGTAGGTATGTCCCTAGAGCTAATAAAGAAATACCTGGAGGACGGGGAAATGGTGGAACAGATGATTAGGGTGACAGGACAAGATGTAGAAAACCAGATAAGACAGGCTAAAATAAATAGCAGTTCGTATAACCTCGACTATAAACGAGTCCAGGTTATAGGAAGAAGATCAGCTTATTTTGGGAGCATATAGTAAAAACTTTATACAGACATATACTACTTTTTGGTATTGAACATTTTGATAACAATGCAGTGAAATATCGATACTCGACGGTAACGAAAAATCGAAAAAAGTATTGGTAGCAATGTATCAAAATTTGCGAATGCGCGGCGAGTGACGGTTGTGTTGAGCACGCACAGTATCAGGATGTACTTGACGTTTCATAAATTTCAAGGTGAAACTTTCAATGAAGTTATTCATGAAAAACAAATGTAATTTAATATTAATGAATCCAAAAGAAAAGAAAAAAGTCCCCTTTTTCCTATTCCATTAACTAGTTCAAATATTAGTACAACCTATTTATGAATTTAATACCTATGAATTTAATAGGGAATAGTTTATTTGAAACAGGAATTCTTGACGTGACTGAACATAGACGTTGAAAGTAAGAGAAAATAATAAACCTAGTTACAATGGATACTAAGCCGAAATCAATATGGTTGTTTTATTTCCAAATCACTTCTACTACAATCAGCAAGTACTCAAATTGACGTTATGAATTAATCGATAAGGGAGAATGATGGAAAGACATCCAAAGTATCGAATGAATCTAAAAATGTATACTTGCTGGTTTTCACATTTTTTTCGAGACAGATGGCCTCAGTGTAAGAGCATGTCAGAAAGTATCGAAAATGACTGATTCGATACTATCGATAAGTATCGAAAATTAAAGTATCGATAAAAGTAGGTAAGTATCGACACGTGATATCGATACTTATCGATACCGATACTTTATTTTGACATCCCTACTCCAAAGTATCGAATGAATGTAAAAATGTATACTTGTTGATTTTCACAATTTTTTTCGATACTAAAAAATATCGACTTGAAAAGTATCGATGCTTGAAATTCTACCTCACCTACATTGAATCGCATTCGAATTGCAAGTGTTACTAGAAGTGCAATAAAGTTATCTGTCATGTTCCGAACCAGCATCAAGCATGTTTAGGAGCTTACTCACTGCGTGTCACCGTGATGTGATGACAGCTTTAAGTCGCGATTCAACAAGCACACTGTTTTACAGCTACAATTATCAAGCAACAACGTTCCTGTGTTGCCTACGTCTGTCATATAGCATTTGTTTAATCTGCAGTGCATACCTTGCACTTACCATGAATCACAAAATAATCATCCGTTTCAAACATAGTATGCATAAATATTCCACGTGTTACGTTCATTTAGCTGCAATAACTTACTAGCAACGACGCACTTTTTAGCTCTCCTCCACGGTCTAGCAAGCCGTATAACGAGTATATTTTCGATATTCGATGAATAATTTACGAATGTAGCGAGCGCGACCACGCACGCGTCCGCATACATATTTTTCGACCATGACGCGTTGGTTTTCTCGCGAATTGCGAATTACCCAAAATTTGTTTATGCGTACATTGCACAGTAAAATGTACTGCGCCGCGGCGATGCCTGGGTCGGCGGGTAGGGAAGTACATTAAACATTCCTGAAGTATACAAATGCTTGCGATTTTAATTCGTTGCTATCATACTACACACTAGAGATGTCACAAAAAGTATCGGTATCGATAAGTATCGATATCACTTGTCGATACTTATCGATAGTATCGAATGAGTCATTTTCGATAATTTTTGACGTGCCCCTATACTGAGGCCATCTGTTAATCAGAACCACCAATTACGATGGTAATCGTACTGTGAGCCACCGATTCGTTCCCGGTGCAGCGTTGGTTACTTTGAAAATCTGGACATTCAATCATTAAATTCTTTGTATCATGCAATAATATACCATTAAATTGACAATTTATAATTCGATCAATACCTTTGCAATGAAATGAATCGATGCTTACTGCTGAAGTATCGATACTTTTAAAATTCTATTTATTCTAAAGTTATTAATTATTTCATTACTGCATTCACACAAATACATCTCAATATTACGGAATGGAATATTCCGCTAGTTCTTGATATTTATCAAACAGAAAACATGGAGAACATACGTAGGCATTTAAAATACGTTTGCGCCTATTTTGTCCAAACTAAAAACAAGATAACGGCCGTCTTAAGCGACGTAGTCAACGAATAGGTCGAGTGACGTAGATGTGTGAGAATTCTTTCTGTTTTCATTCAAAAGTTGATAAAATGCAAGTTTTCGAAGTATCGAAAGTCGATTCCTTAATTTACTCAATCAGTAATTTTACAATCATTAATATTATTACTTATGAATTATTGCGATATTTTTCATTCTCAAAATGTAACTGCCATGAAGTAAAATCAAAAACATTGGGTCTATCGATAATATACTGGCAGATTACTGTAAAAAATTATTTGAAAATACATTAACAGATGGCGCCAATGGGTATTTTCGATAGCGATAATTATCGATACTTTCCTTCGATATTTGGGTATCGAAAGTATCGGTACCAACCAAAAAGTATCGATACTTCGTGAGAAGTTGACATCCCTACTACTCACACTCCTATGCTCTCGCACTACATTTACAAATGACTCATACATTTGTTTTTTTTGTTCATATTGCATGTTGCATTGTGTTTTACGATCGCGGAAATAATTAAGCAAATTGCTTAGAAAGTGACAGTTGGTGTTTGTCACGTGCGGCTTTGGATCGCAATGATCAAATTTTGTATGCAAAATATACTGCATTGTTACTTCGTTCGTTGGTTATGTGCGGCGCGTGAAGGCACGTATCGGCCGGCATTGAATTATGGAAATATTAATCATCCGGTTAATTGAAAACACAATCGCCTATTGGGTCTTGGGCATGACATACGTCGCCTCGCTTTCTTCTTATATGGTGTGTCGTCCGGCCTGCGCGGCGTGCGTATAGTGTCACATTGCACTATTCGATTATTTCATGGCTATCGACGTAGCATCGTGTCGCGTTGTTTCTATTACAGCGATGCCCCAGTTATACACCACTGTATGAAAAATGATGCTTGCGAAAATATCTACTACATTGTTTTACAAATAATTCATCGTTGCTTGTTAATTGTGCATAGATAAATCAGTGTTTAAAAACACATCAACGCACTGACGGGGGCCACTAAAAATACATGTGTTCGCGGACGGCGTCGCAGCCGCTTGTTGAGTGGGGAGGTAGACACTAATATTATAGATAATAATAATCATTTGGCTCCGCATCCATCAGGATCCGGGTCATTGTGGTCAGCAGTCATCGAACGTGCCGTCGCGCCACTTGCCTAGACCAATAATTTATATATCGATAATAAATATCAAGTTTTAAGTTGTTCCATTAGAAAAAGTATCGACACTTACAAGTTTCGATTTTTTGTTGATAATAAAAAGCGTCGATTCTTCGTTCGTTTCGATAAAAAGTATCAATACTTTAATATAGATACTTTCAAGTTTGGGTTGGTGCATTCAATGACAAAAAGTATTCATACTTCCTTCGATACAATCAATCATCGATTTTTCGATATCAAAAAGTATCGATAGAACCATTCGATACACTGGATCCTGTATTTTAGATGTCAAAAATAGTGTTTTTATTCGATACTCAGAATGACACATTCACCACTAAAAAGTATTGATCAGACGATGTCTTCAATTTTTAATTTCAGAAAAAAGTAGCAGTGAAAACATCCGCTTTCATGTTGTATGCACATTCAAGATATCGCACACGATGTAGATCCAATTACATATGCTAATATCTACATTAACTTGGCATGTATGCAAATTTTAACTAATTAACTGCGGCGTTATGTAGTGTTATGTATGTTAATGTAACACTTTTCAATTCGCACCTATTCAAGTACACTTGTAGAGACTACTACATAAGATATCCAATAAAATACCGGTTGGTTAAAATCATTGGAGACTAATTATCTCTAATTATTATTATAGTGCGCGCAACACTGCCTACACCAATTAGTGTTTGACTAACCATTAATAACGTCTAAACGATGGCAAATATGAGCGCGGCGCATAAAACACCTTCTGATGGGACACACCACACATGTCACAACGTTCTACAAAGTGGTCCCTGCTCCAGTTTCCAGAATATCGCTGATGATTAGCCAGTGCGGTTTACGAGTGTGTGTCGTACGTCGGCGTCGCTGGCTTAAATACTGCTGACATCAGAGCGAAATAATTCAGAGTTGTGTGTGCAGTGTGGTTATAAATAGCCCACGACTATTCTCGGCCATTAGAGAATGGTATTGAAGGTTTATATTTAGAAAAGTGCGTGTAAATTTAGCCATACTTGGTGCACTTTACTGCGTCAGTTCGTATCTCTTGAACATACATAATACATGAATCCTCCCTTTTGTTAGTTTTGTTACCAAACAAGATGATTACGAATCAATTAAGTCTAGATGGTGAGACGATTATATTGTCGGGTTTTGTATTAATCAAAAGATAAATTAAAGGTTGATCTAATGGGACTAACAAGGAGAATGTCTCAATTGGCCGACACGGAATTGAATGAAAAATTTTATACGTGTAGTACATATATAGAAATAATTTGTGATACCGGGATTTTTCGCAGCTTTTGAGCCGTTTGCCCCAAAATAGAATTTCAAAGTTTGGTCATAAAAAGAACAGAAAATAAAAAAAAAAAGTTCGTAGACAAAAATTGAACCTGCGACACTTTCATCAACAGTCAGTTACACTGATGACTGCACCTTGAAACCGATACGACGATTTTTTTTAGGAAAACAGCTCCAAACAGCGAAAATTCCTGTTAACTTAAATTATTTGCCATAAATCAGCAAGAAGAAGAAGAACACCAATTATTCCTATATATGTACTATACGAACAAAGAAATCATTCAATTCCGAGTTGGACAATTGAAACCCTCTCCTTGTAATTATTAAATTGCTTATTTCCAAAAGTGAGCTAGCGTCAATTGCTTAACATCAATGAATTCGTCTTTCAATTTGGTACAAAACGACATTAATTCGAATCGACGACTAAATAGTTCAGAAGGTGAAAATGACAAATTTTGGGGTGTCTGACGTACGAAGTTCGCGTCATCAACTGGCAGTTCCTATAAAGATGCACGAAACCTTTCATGGATATACTAGAATTTCGCAATGCAAACCGAACCCACGTGAGTGGCGATGATCTGTTGTTGAAATCATTGACTATTGCAGTGATTGACGCTTCGCGGGCGTTGGAGCGTAATGAAATTAAAATAGATGCGCTCAAAGCGCAACGACTTTATGAATGAACAACGCCCACGTACACGCCGCGGTTACACGTACGTCCTTAGCTGTAAAACACACATACACGCACACTCGTTGAATATACTCGTACGTACGTACGTTGCGTTGATAATGTGCAAATCGCGAAATGCCCGCACACTTCCTATTCCTGCGAACGAAATGAGTCAACGCGTCGCGGCGTTGGGCAACGTGATGCATGCCTGTGTCAATCGTAGTCAGTATGTGTATATGCGCTTGCTTCTAGAAACCGACTCACTGACATTTTCAAAATTTGCCACATCAGCCATTAATTCGTCATGACTCAATTATGTCTGCTGGATAGTGCAATGAATTTTAGATAGAGCGATAAACTTCACATGGCAGCTGTACAGCTGTAAATCTAATCCAGTTGAAACTTTTGTGAGGTCTTGGCAGGAACAGATATTAACTCGTAATTTTAATGTTTGTGAAGTGCAAAAACAGGATTACATATAAATGCGATTGAAACTGAATGTGGTCTTAACATAATTGCTTTTACAAAAAACAATAAATATAAATAAAAGAAAAGAAACAAATAGTCAATAACTTCTTAAATCTAGACATTGGATAACATTCATAAAGAGAACAGTATATTATCACGGCATCCATGATTGTGCACGTCCAAACAGTATCGATATTTTTGAATTCACACTTGTTATGTGTCGAATCTCGAATGTAATTTTTGATATCAGAGCTATCGAGAATGAGAACCGCTGTGAAGTTAGTAAAAAATCCAAGGAGAAGTTTTTTAGCGATATTCATAAGAAAAAAAGCGCCCTAAAATATTAAAGTTTGAAATTTTAAACGCCTCAGTCCATAAGAGGACACATACACTCAATTTTCTATGAACTAGAAGAGGGGGGCTCAAGATGTTCCATCCAAAATTATTACAAATTCAGAAAGGAATATGCTGATGAAAATAATCATAATTGTGTCGTTGCTTAGGCTTGCCAAAAAAATAACGAAACCCGAGCTTCCGGGTTTTCGGGTTTTGTCAACCTGCGG
The DNA here is from genome assembly GCA_019419845.2 of Weissflogia rhopalogaster. Taxonomy (NCBI): domain Eukaryota; kingdom Metazoa; phylum Arthropoda; class Insecta; order Coleoptera; family Staphylinidae; genus Weissflogia; species Weissflogia rhopalogaster. The sequence goes on from WSZQ02053357.1 coordinate 23,939, forward strand.
GTTTATTCTGAAAAAAAAAGCCCGATTTAACCCGAAACTGACAAGACGGAAAACCGAGTCACCCGGAATTATCGGAATTATAATTGACATGCCAATCGGAGCTGATAGAAAAAAGTGTTAAATAAAGTGCTAATGCATTGAAATTGCTATCAAAATAAAGAACTCATTAATATGCTACGTTTGGTAACTGAGATATGGTGTTTATTAGAATTGATGCTTCGAATTGCTAGGTCTTTGTTTAAGAAAACTTGAAAAAACTTAAAAAGTACATCTCATTTACTGGGTCAAAAAATACACGAAGTTCATGTTAAAAGAGCTTCTCCTAAAATCAAAAATAAAAAAAGGTTTATAAATGCACGTTTCCACTTTATTATTCAATACACAGTTGTGAAAAGGACATAAATGGTTAATCCATAGTCTAGACTAGCGGTTAAAACATTCCGTCATCATTGAATGTATACAATCCTTACAATTTGGACATGTCAACAACACTTCCAACAAATACAAATTAAAATGAACACAATAACAATAAGCGTTGTGATTGACGGAATTAAAAACGGCATGTTTGATGTATATGTTTGATTCATTTCATCTTCCAATTTCTGTTCAAACGCGTCCAACTCACGCTTTGCCTGGCCCAACGCGTCGAAGTTGGCCTCCTTCCACGTGATGCTCTGAATGTTAGCCAGCCGGGCGAAAGCCGTCTCTTTTGCAGAACTGCGCGTATCGCTGCGAATATCAACGATCGGCACGAAATGTGTGTAATTGCGCGTCGGCGAGACGTACGCCTGATGGATCATGTCCCCGGCGTTGACCTGACAACCGGCACGCAGGTGTAGGATTCCGGTACGGTTAAGAGCAACCGTTTCGCTAGCATTTGCGTCCTCGCAGGATATCGTCGCGGAGATGGGCGACGAAAAACTGTACAGCCATGCGTTCATATTGATCTTCTGCCAGGCTTGCATATCGGCAATAATTGACATGGTGTTGCAGTCTGAAGGAAGTGTCTTGAGATTGATGGTCCTCAATTGGACCTCGCAGGTTACATCAGCAAAGACTTTAGCTTTGGGGTAGGTCTCACAGATATGATTGTTGGTTAGACTTTTGCAGGGAGCCAGGGAAGAAAGAAAACTGAATTGGTCTAATGCTTGATTGATCAGAAGGAAAGGTTGTTGAGGTATTACAAAGGACATTACCTGTTGGTGTGCAGGATGTGGACTTGGAAGTGGAATCATATGATACAAGGTATAGTTCTCTTTATAAGGGGTTGGTATCCTCAAAAAGAAGACCAGAATATCATCCTGTAGAGCCACCGACATGTCTATAATGTTAAAATATAAATGAACATCATTAGAGTCCAAAGGTATAGGGAATTGAAGATTATCGTGTATCTTCGTCTCCGAAAGGTCCCTAAGCAGTTCTTCAAGACTTATGACTGAAGGATGAAGTACATTTTGTTTGGCAAAGAGAACAGCGTTGATAATATCATCAAATTCCTTAAAGAGGGTTTCTATCAACTGAATCAGCACCGTTACGTGCTTGATCACCATAGTAGTGTTATGGAAATTATACAGATTTTGCTGAAAATTCAATTGAAGTCCTCCAATTTCTTGCATGTTCCTATTCAGGATATCCACATTCTCCCTGACTTCCACCACAGATTTATTATAGCCATCAATGGCTGATCCCATGATCTTTGCCTGGTCCTTCATTAAAACCAAACTCGTTTTGTGCTTGTCGTGAAAATATGCAATTGAGGAAGCATAGTGTTCGGCATCACTTGCATCCGGTGTTCCAATCAACCATTTCAAACCCGTACCGAACGCATCTACCAAACCACGAGATTTTCGACGTTTTACTTTGGGGTCTTCACCACTTTTTCGGTTGCTTCTTTGATGAACGCCACCAATAAGTTGAATGATGGTATCAAAACTTTTTTGTAGCTTTGGAACTTGCTTCGAGATGATAGACATTGAGTTGATACAATAAGTTGATAGAGGATCTTCATTGGGGGGTGTGTGGGAACACACGTTTTCGCTCATTCTGAAGATTTCGGTTAACTGAGAGAGTTGATCTTCATACTGTGATAGATTTCGATAAGTCATTAGTGATACATGGTTATTGTAGATAGAAGCAGGACCTAGGTTCTGATAAAAGAGGCCTGAATTACTGTTGATTTCCTCCAACTTGTAATTGGAAAGACAGTAAATCGCTGGTAGTAGTAGGAAAATGATATGATACATTTTCAAAGTTTGTTTTTACTATTTACTTTGGATTTTGGTTTACCATTAATTTGATATTTGCACAAAACTACTTATTTTATACTTACATTTAAGTCCCCTCTATTTGCATATGATATCTGTCTATGAGTGTATTTGTATTATCACAATACAAATTGTGACAATTCTTCTAGTTATCTTAATTTTATCAAATCAAGTAATTGTAAAACTATTCAATGTCTCACAATCAGGGTAAAGTCCAGTGGCGGATTAAGATCGTCTAGGGCCTCGGGAATTTTATGTCGGTCTTCCTCTGTCTCCCCTCCATCTCATTCATTTGTATATATTTCATTACATGTATTGTGGTACACAATAAAATCCCACATATCAATAAATCGAACGGTAGTACCTTTAAAAAAATCATAACCCGCCACTGATTATATCTCACAGTCAGTATTGTTTTGTATATTTCCAAGCAAGCTAGTGGTCATCATTTGAATGTGTTTATCATCTGTTTAGAAATGTAGTAATTTAACGCATGATGAGTGATTCCATGAAAATTAATTAGTCATACTCATTACACATGATTTCACGATATATTGTGTTATTAAATTTTTCTGCTCTCAATCAGCGGACGAAGGTGGAGCTTGAATGTGTCGGACTATCATTTGTGACACGAACATGTGTTAATGAACTAATTTAATTACATATTACCAGCATTGAGAAATTGAGGCTACTGGGGCTATTTTAGTAAAAGATCATAAATTGTTTTGGTTTTCTTCAGTTCTGCATTTGAAATTTATGCAGTGAATGTCTGATAATTAGTTGATTGTTGTTATCTAGTGGGAATAGTTCCAAGGGAAGAAGTGGGAACATTCTCACATATTATAATAAAGGAGTTTATGTTGTTGGGAGATAAATTATAGATGTTTGAAGAAATTATTTTATTAATGGCAGCATTGTGATGTTGTGGTATTAAGAGGCAAAAGTTTGTTTAAGAAGTTGTCTAGTTTCGCTTCGTTTAACAAGTTTGACAGTCTGTCAATTCCAAATAGTCACATTGTTCGGAAACTGCTAACAATAAGTACAAAAATATACGATTTTCACGACCACATAGGATTTTTTTGACTTTGAGAAATAAAAATTTAAGTTAAAAATTGGTACAATTGCCTCGTTTCTTGAGTTACGTACATTCTAGCTTCTTTAATATTGATCGAAAGCGATAAACTAAGAAGATTTTATGCAGTTTATAAAACTAGTTTAAACAGGCATAAAGATCAACTCTCTCAGATAACCGTAATCTTCAGAATGAGCGAAAACGTGTGTTCCCACTCCCCCTCCCCCCATGAAGATCCTCTATCGACCTATTGTCTCAACTCAATATCTATCATCTCGAAGCAAATTCCAAGACTACAGAAAATGTTTGATTACATCATTCAACTTATTAGTGGACGTTCATCAATAAAGCAACCGAAAAAGTGGTGAAGACCCCAAAGTAAAACGTCGAAAATCTCGTGGTTTGTTAGATGCGTTCGGTACGGGTTTGAAATGGTTGATTGGAACACCGGATGTAAGTGATGCCGAATACTATGCTTCCTCAATTGCATATTTTCACGACAAGCACAAAACGAGTTTGGTTTTAATGAAGGACCAGGCAAAGATCATGGGATCAGCCATTGATGGATATAATAAATCTGTGGTGGAAGTCAGGGAGAATGTGGATATCCTGAATAGGAACATGCAAGAAATTCAATTGAATTTTCAGCAAAACCTGTATAATTTCCATAACACTACTATGCTGATCAAGCAAGTAACGGTGCTGATTCAGTTGATAAAAAACCTCTTTAAGGAATTTGATGGTATTATCAATGGTGTTCTCTTTGCCAAACAAAATGTACTTCATCCTTCAGTCATAAGTCTTGAAGAACTGCTTTGGGGGCTTTCGGAGATGAAGATACACGATAATCTTCAATTCCCTATACCTTTGGACTCTAATGATGTTCATTTATATTTTAACATTACAGACATGTCGGTAGCTCTTCAGGATGATATTCTGATCTTCTTTTTGAGGATACCAACCCCTTATAAAGAGAAATGTACCTTGTATCATATGATTCCACTTCCAAGTCCACATCCTGAACACCAACAGGTAATGTCCTTTGTAATAAAAAGATTAAAACTGAGAAAAAAATGTAAATATGTTGAATTTTCTAAATTTTGTACGCAAAATCGAAAAACGATGCTGAAAGAGAAACTAGTGTTAACATTAGAATAGAACATTAACATTAGAATAAGAGTAATTTTATAAACTTTATGAACTCTAACTTCGTAGATACTGCAGCTATCAACTTCTTTTATTGTTAAGTAGAAGAAGAAAACATTGGTTTCGTTCAAAATTTAACAAGTTGGGATGCATCGAAAACCGACCAACAAACTTTGCTCGGTTGCTAGCTGGTGCCGCGTGGTTTTCCAATGCGTCATCGTTTTGTCCACGGACCGGACGTGGTTCTCCGCGGCGTCGCGGACGACAACGACGACGCCGGCTGGGGCGTACACATGCACACAATCGCACGCAAATGAAGTGTAATTAAATGTTCCGCAATTGTGCGACGTGCGAGTATGCGCCCGTCGTTCGGGTTGAAATGCGCGAAGAAAGCGAAAGGCGATCGCAGGAGAGGAGTGCGTTCATTATCGTGGTATAATCGTGGAAGGAAATGCTTGGGATTTCTTATGAGGCAAGCAGTATTGTAGCTAGGCTCTGGCGTTCTTGTCGACGGAGTCATGGAACCACAACGGGTTCTCGACCAGGTCATGAAGCACGATTTCCAGAGATCGCGCCCATGACTCATTGGCAGGCTCCCATGAGTAGTGGACGGAATCATTACATTGTAACCTGGAATTCATCAAACAAAGTTCTTTTTAAATATGACTCCGTTTCCTTTCCTGCAGGAAAATGATTTTTGAATTTTCTGTTTTTTTTTTTTAATATCAGGGTTACCATTTATCTTTACTTCCAAAACTGAACTACCTTTTTTTTAATTAATCCTGTGCGGTTAGACGCCACCAGCACCACGACCAGCTTTGATCTATTGTGCATGGATCAATACTATGGGTCAATAACGGAGATAACCCTAGCAAAGGCTAGAATCTCCTTGACCGACTTCCCTTTAAATTCAACAAGACTTAGCTGCTCACTGCCTAGCAAAGAAAGTCTTGCTAGTGCTAGGGATGCGCAAGTGCAGAGTATGTGCTTGGTTGTTTTCACCTCTAACTTACATAGTCCGCAGCTTGTGAGGTCGCCTTTTCCTATATTGGTGGTACAAGACCTCGGCATGACCTGTCAGTAGGCTAACAAGAAGCCTAATATCGCTTTTTCTCAGCGTTGGGCCCTATTGTGTGATACATCTAGCAGCCTTTTCGCCTGCCTAGGACCATCTTTGTCCCTCCAGGCGGACTCGTGACTAGCACGATGCCAATTCTTGGTCCATTCCTTCCCAGTGGATCAACCTTTTCTACTGTGTTGAGAACGGCGAGGCAAGTTTGAGCTCTTTTTTATATTTGTCGCCAAATTATCAATATTTAGTCTGGCGTGAAAGA
>WSZQ02053468.1:0-29731 GCA_019419845.2 Weissflogia rhopalogaster
CCGGATTGGGCCGGGTGAAAGTTACTATTCCCTTACACCACTATGTGGTAGAAAAAGGATGTTGAAAATAAATAAAATAGTTAATGGTGCTTCAATTGAAGTTATGATAAATTAGGATCTTCTAAGGATCACCAGTAAATCTAACTTTGGGAAATTTACATTGTGGAATATTTCATTAGAACTATGAATAATAGAGTATAATTGGTTAAAATAATAAGAGAACAGAACCACGTTATTATATTATTATTATATTATTATATTAAATTCTATACCTCTATAACATTTTTGTTTTTATTAGTAAAAGCTTTTGAGAATCGAAATTTCCGTCTACAGTGTCGAAGCTATACCACGAATAAATGTGTTTACCTTCGAGCTAACACAACAGAGGGTTCTTCCTATCTCTCCCCGAACAGTCGAATTTAAACGGAAGCGAAATTGACCCGGAAACCATCCAGTAAACGTGCGCAACCTGTGCATAACTCAATCCCCCCAGCACTCCTTCGACGACGGCAGTCCGGTATCAAGGGAGCGTGGTGCATTGACGACCAGCCGGTATTCATTTAAATAAACCTCTTTTCCTATCTCCCCTCTGACTCCGGCAAACACTTTGATTTACACTCCAACTAGCAGTGTTAAGTAATTAAATGTTTTCGACGAAACAAAGCAATAGTTGCATTTGCGTCTCCCTTTCCTATCGCATTGTCTGCTGGCAATTGCAAGCGCCAACAAGGCACGAGCTTAATTCGAAGTCGATTGTATAACATTTAAAATTTTACTCAACCGAGTTTAAACTGGATTGCTGCGAGTATTTAATTAAAATCCAACCAGTCGTAGGCGCGGCGGCATTGGCGCGAATTTATCGCCGCTTCAAATTGATATTCATGTCGCACGCATTCGCATGCGCGCAACAATGAATGTGGGCCTGATATTTTCAACTCTGATCCCTGGCGTCAAACTAATGCCTCGATCTCTTCATGTTTTACAGACTGAGTTATCGCACAATCTTCAGCAGCTCTCAGAGCGTGCACGCTCCACCACCGAGTTCATCCAGCGGCTGAAAGGCATGAGCGACAAAGTCAACGTAAGTAGTCGTAAAACTTGAAGGCTTATTAGAAAATGTAGGTCAACTCTGCACACACTCGTGTGCTACAATTCAACTTTGCGTAATTAAGTTTTCTTTGTTTTACTACTTCAAAATAAGGAACATTTCAATCTTCATTGCTTTCAAATTCTCTAGGATCTCTAAGGTCTCAAACTTCAGAAACTGAAACTCGACTCCTTGTAAATTTATTGATATTGTAATCTTTAATAATGTAACTTGTTTTGTGTCTTTAGTTTGTAATAATTTAAAGTTTTTAAATGTTGTTGATATTATATTTTTATATCATCGCTTCATATTTGAAACAATCATTTTACAGCTATTCAAACTCAAAATTAACTGATTTACAATACTTTCAGCTAATTTTTATTAATTTCATGCTATTTAGGCATTACTATGTAATCATTTTTGAAAGGTACATCAAATAATAACAACAGTTGTGGAAAGTACAATGATTTTTGTAAAATATTACCGTTTCATGCATTTCATATTTGAAACAAACCACTTTACTCTAATACAAACTCAAAATTGACTGATTTCTAACAATTTCAAAAAAAAATTGCAAATACCATGTGCAAAAAATATTATTACACTATCGTTTTTTTTGAAAGCCATATCGAAAAATGCTGTGCTATATGTTTTTGTGTAAAACAGGAAAATTGTATGGAATTCGAACGCGTAGTTTCTGCCCAATGTGAAGCGTTAATTGAAGCAATCCACGTACGTCGAACGCAACTCCTTGAATGCATCCGCCAGGATAAAGAGTTGCGCGTCCGTGCGTTGAAGGAACAGGTCGGCACGTGTACCGTTCGCCTACAACAGACCACTGGTCTGTTGCAGTTCTGCATTGAGGCGCTGAAAGAAACCGACAGCGCTGCATTCCTTCAGGTAACCAACAAACATCGCTAATTTTAACCTCAATCACTCCTAACTGCAATTAACCTCAATACTATGGCTATAGGTTGGTGGCATGCTCATCTCTCGCGTGGCGAACACGGATCACTCATGGCACAAGGAATGGACTGCACCGCGAGTCTCCCCACATTTCGATCTCACCTTGGATGATAAATCCGTCCATCGTGCCATTGATCAGCTCAATTTTATTCAGATGAAACGTAAGTTCTAGATTAATTAGATTTCAAAACCAACCTAGCAACTATACATTGCTAATGAAACTTGATTAGTTATATAGTTATACTATATTGTATAATTATATTAAATTGTACAGTTGTAGTAATAATATAGTATACAAGTTTCATTAACAACGCTATTTGTTTGTAAATTGACCTACAACAATTTTGCTAATGAATTAAGGAATTCGTTTGACGGGTTAAATAGTTGTTTAATAGTTACTAATTGTTAATGAGCTATTAACCTCCGAACATTAACCTACAAAGTGTAGACCTACACCTAACTTTTCCGCTCTACGTTTTACAAAGCTTACAAAGATGGCGAAGAGAGAGTACCGGCAGGTAAATAACGCACGCCATACACGATGTTTTGGTTCTGCATATTTTGGTTTCAAACTTCGTCGAGAAATATTTTGTGCTTGTTCTGTTTTGTGCCATTTATATTTATTTGTACTGTTGGTCGTTTATCATTCGATAAACAACACACATGTTGCAGTTGCATTTTTCGCTTGTTGTACTTTTTCACGAGGTGTTTAATGGTTTTAATACTCTTCCAACAGCACCGTCCGCGCCGGCCATCATTCCCGAGGAGTGCAGTGCTGAAAACAACTCAGTAACGGTCGCCTGGCAGCCGCCCCCACAGTCCCACGTCGAAGGCTACGTCCTGGAGTTAGATGATGGCAATGGTGGCGAGTTTCGCGTAAGTTTACCGACAATCGTCTCTTGGAATTTAAAAGTTAAAGCACAGAAACTTAATAAAAGAATGAATATTTAAAGATCGTAGACCATCGACCGATTTTAGAGGGTGGTTTACATGACTCACGAAAATATCACCCGGACGACATATGGCCATGCCATTAATCACGTTCCGGGTGAATCGTTGGCGTAATTTATGTGCGCGTAATATTGACACAAATTGCTCTGGCTCACTCTCTATAGCGCATAACCATCCCCCGGAAACGCACCCGAAAACCGCACGCATCTCTTAAACTAATGGCGCCGCCTATCAATGGCCGCCGCCGTGTACAAGTGCAAATTGCTTGATTAATAATTTTAATTAGCGCCTATCTGCATACGCCGCACTGTCACAAAGCGGTGATATGCATGCAGCCATTTTGCCAGTCGCCATTAGCCATCACTTTCGTCAACGCGCTTTAATTGCATTAGGTTGGCACGTTTCCACTCCGCCCTCTCACACCACCCACCCTCCATCTCCCTCACAAAATACCAAATTCTAAATCATGAATCTGAATATTGAATTAACGTATTAATGATGGCATTATTCGATTTCGAAACACCAACGCGACGCGACGGCATATTAATTATGTCTACTGTCATCAGAAAAAAAATACAACAAATTTACAACAGGTAATAAACTCAAACACAAACATTAAAAACTCATTTGCTGTCAATTTGTTCTATATGCTCGACCAGGGGTGGAAATATATCGGTCGTGTTGTCTAATAAATCGCGCGATACTCATGCGTTTTCTTTATTTATGTTTTCTGCGTTAGCCACCGGGTAACTTGTGTATTTGGGTGAAATTTGCGCTCCGAAAACCGCGCTGAAGGTGGACGTAATTGCAGCACGTGGTGTCTGGCTGTGTCATTGGCGGCTAAATTGCAGCACGTTGCGATTTTATAATATTATAAAAGTCGCCGCCACGACATTGCTGCCGCCCCCACCCTATTCTATGACCGCGTATAAATTTCATTGTTCATTTTGTTCACAAAGTTGCGAGGGGGTTCTAAATGCACATTTTACCAGCTTATTCGATCCATAAACTTGTCGACGTGCCGCCCCCAAAATGCGACAGCAACTTTACATTTGTTTCCGCCTCCACCTAAGCTAAAGCCAACTTCTATGATAAGTAGACTTTACATTGCTGTCCACGCAATATCTTATGAACTATTTAACTTCCAACGACTGTTTAACATAGATTATAGGTAATCTTAGCATTCAGATAAGGTTGCCATAATTGTTATAACTTTTAGATTAAATTTTCTATGCACCCCTTTCCCTTAACCTTCAAAAATGTTTTCAAATGAACAACCACCTTATATTAGCATGTCTTAGCGTGTATCTAATCTAAAATATACATTAAAGCATAAAATGTAGAGTAATATTTAATAAAATATACGATTAGTCCATAATATCTCCCCTTGGGAAGGGTCGGGAGCCGTAAAGGGGGAGATTTGTGCACTCCCTTTCATCACGTCATGTCTAGTTCGGATAAAAGGAAGTTTTGGGAGGGGTTTGCGAGCCACTAATCTCTCTAGATTCTAGTTTTAACAGTTTTAATTATGAATGAAACAAATTGAGGCTTTACGACCCTTCCCTCCTCGCCTCTGCTCTGCTTTTTGGGATGTTTCCACTAATGTCATGTATTTCCCTCCCTTTTCGGGGGATGGTTTATTTTTTGCAGGAGGTCTACTGTGGCATTGAAACGATCTGCACCGTCGATGGGCTGCATTTCCACTGCATGTACAACGCGCGGGTGAAGGCGTTCAACAGCTCCGGCGAGGGCGAATACAGCGAGCTAATCGGTCTGCAAACAGCCGACGGTGAGTGCGAAACGCTACACTCAAAGGCGCGTTATTAGAAACACCGGCACAAAGGGCTAATACCGCGACTAGACTACAAATGCACAACAGCGTAGCCTAAGTAGCGTTATTACAAGATTATTGCAAGTTCCAATGCGATGCGTATTTGTTTATCCAACTCCCTTCGCAGCATTTCCACGGGGCGCTTTGATGTTTTCAAACACGCATCGTTTTAGCAAATTACGTTATTAAGTTGTGCAAGTGATGTTACCAAAAGTATTTACTTTTCATTTCGGTTTATTAACATAGAGTTAACCAAGTTTGTAAGCTTTTAAAAGTTAAAAAATATTGATTTATGAACAATATGATATATAGTACAATAAGTATGATTTGTTAATTAATGATAGATAAATATTTTACGAGATGCTTTGATGGATAGCAATATAACAAACTCGAGATTTAGAAAGGACGGACCCGAGGTCTTCCTCATGGAATAGGATGAAATTTGTATTTCGTTGAATCTGATCCTATTTCAAGATAATATCCAGTGTGTACTATAAGTTGTACTTATTTACTGAACAAATGGAATGTTTCTTTCAATTCAGAAACGTCTATCTCGTGCTGTCCCTTATAAGATATGAAAATGGTTCATCATATCCCACTAGCAAATATTGTTTCAAGGGACGCGCAAATATTTACTTTCTTTATTCTCTTTACAGTGGCGTGGTTTGCGTTCGACCCGCTATTGAGTGGTCCCGGCTTGCATTACTCCGAAGACAGCATCACGGTGACCGGCGAGGGTTGGGAACATCGCGTCGCCCTCGGCAGCGTTGGTTTGAGTCGTGGTGTACACTACTGGGAGTTCACCATCGACAAATTCGATGCCGACACGGATCCGGCCTTTGGGATCGCTCGAATTGATGTTGCCAGGGACAAAATGTTAGGTTAGTATAAAACATAACCTAACATAACTTACTTAACCTTACACTCAACTTATTCCTAGATATAACCAAGGTGAGACTTAAGTAACACGGAGAAATTATGCTTTAAGGGTTTCCCTTTCGAGAATTCGAAGGTTTACTCTTTTGTTTATATCTTTTGCTCTTTTTAATACTGATTAACAAAATACATACTTGTTCCTTCTAGGAAAGGATGACAAAGGATGGGCAATGTACATCGATCGCCAACGTTCATGGTTCCAACACGCAGGTGGTCATGAACAACGCGTAGATGGTGGTATCTCAGTCGGCAGTACCGTCGGCGTCCTGCTGGACCTAGACCGCCATGTACTCTCTTTCTACGTTAACGAAGAACCGCAAGGTACAGTCGCCTTTCAGGATCTCTACGGCGTCTTCTATCCTGCTGTTAGCCTCAATCGTGGCGTCAGCGTAAGTCTACACACAGCGCTCGACCCTCCCTCTGACATTGAGGAGACCTAAATGAACAAGCCGCCATCTTTAAGTAAAAATCAATCCCTCGAAAAGGGTACCATTTATTTAATTTATTCAAAACAACCTTTAAATAATGCGGAATTTATGTAAGACATATCCACGTATCCTAAAACCCAAATTACGAAAAACGGCGATGCGACCCACATTTCGCAGATACCAAGTTCATTGTAAGACTGATAAGAAACTGAGTGGTACTTAAAAGTTTCAAGGGTCTGTTGCCGCCCACCAGAGCCGATTTTTTGCACGTTTGGTGTGTGCGAATCCACATAGATTATATATTCACAAAGAAACTCCTTTCCCATGTTCATTCATCTGAATTCATGTGTATTATAAAACTGTGTTGTCTGAATATACATAGTTCGTGAATATTCGACAATATTACATAACGTGAAACTTTGTATATTCATACACATTGGTATAAACTAGCAATACAAAACACTTAATCCATTTTTGCGTAACCGTAAACGTTCCACTCGACGTTAAAATTAATCTTACACGTTAAACTCCACACCATTAAAGCATTATATGAACCGAACACTATTTAATCGATTTATAATAATATACTTGCCCTACGAGCATACAGCGTATTTTTAACAAATGAGCGAACAAAAAATTGATAAAGAAATTCTAGTCCTATCGGAAATTTGTACCCGGAATAATTCCACATGTGTTATAAACATCTCTGTGTTATAATAACCAGTAATCGGCAATTACAAAATGTTAAAATAATCCATTTGATAGAGAATTTTATTACATTTTTTTAGATATTTAGATTGACGAATTATTTTTTATATTTTGCCTGAAATATTTATTACGATTGTTTTAACGATTTGTAAGCGAACTTTATGCTCAAACGAAGTAATTTTCCACATTTTCAATGACTTCAATGTGTCGCATACGAAATAAATAAATGTTGATAGAAAATTACATACATTTTGAAACACTTTTTTTCAAGGTGTTACGCCTATATATCGAGATATTGTCTTTTATTTATATTTCCAAGTTTGTTTTACAAAAACTGTATTTAAACTTTAGCTAATTAGTTACATTAATTTATAGTAATTGTGTTCAGTTGTTCCATAGTGGAAAGTTAGTTTTTAAAATGATTCAATTGTAATTTATCATTTCCAACCGAAATGTAGCAATTTTGTTGCATATAAACCTATATTATTATACATAAATGAGACACGTGTAAATAGGATTTGTACAATAAAATGTGATCATATTAAACTGAACAAGTGGTACATGGAGCAGGAAAGTCGTATTTAAGTAGTTAAACGCTAGCTACTTAAGGTTGTACATCTCATACGTAGGAAATCTGTAGCGGTATACCCTGTCCCTTTCTCGCATTTAAGAAGTTTTATTATTTATTTTCATTTGTTACAAATTTCAATCCGTACAATTTTGACCATTTTAGCTTGTTTGGAGACAGTCCGACGTAAGGTAGGGTATTGGTCTAGCGGTTAAGGTGTTTGTTCAGTATTTGGCCGCGGCTGTTTCGAATCCCAAATGCCGAGTTCAAAGAGCTTTTGTTTTCAATCATACATTTTAACAAAATTTAATAGTTATAGCTTGTTCGGAGACTATAGAAGGTAAGTCAGGGGCTTGGTCTAGTGGTTAAGGTGTGTGTGTGTGTATTTGGGCGCAGCGGGTTCGACTCCGCTTGTGGAGCTTGGGATGGGTTTTGTCATTTTTCATATATTGTCAATATTTTAACAGAATTGAATGATTTTAGCTTGTTCGGAGACCATAGAAATTAAGTCGGGATATTGGTCTGGTGGTTAAGGTGTGCGTTTAGTATTTGGCCGCGGCGGGTTCGAATCCCGCTTGCAGAGTATAAAGAGTTTTTTTTTTCAATTTCATTTTTCAACCATACATTTTAGCAAAATATAATGGTCAACAACCGCCGCTGCGCGGCGGTAGTTCGCTTTCGCGGTGGGCCGCAATCTTATAGTTCGCCGCTTCGCGGCGAACTTCACCCGAGTCACGACTCACGAGCACCCGCTCTACTGGAAAAGTTACCGACCCCGCCGAGCTTAGAGCCCGCAACCCCCTGCTTCGCATCCATCGACTCTACCACTGTGCCACACAGGCGGCATACGTCTTGCAAAATTTTAGGGGTTAAAATGAGCACCATTATGATGTACGCAGAATAAGATTGAAGTTAAAAATTTGTTACAAAAGGAAAATATTAAACTTCTTAAATGCGAAAAAATCTATCAATGTCATATAATTTATTTATTTGTTATATATATAAATAAGGTATATAATATTGTAATAAATGTTTTCGACTTGCTGTGTACGTGATGGAGAACCTTAAATATAGCTACTTAAATTGCGCCCGAAAAAAGCCCGTTGTCAACGACAACCGCAACTATTGACAACCATGTCCTCGTATTCCTTGATTACGACGTTGCTCTCCTTATCGTAGAACATGATTAAGATGCTTTTGTAGCTGCTGGGGACACAGCAAGGCATCAACGCGTCCCCGGCTCGTCCTTCATTGATGCTAAGGAGTTTGCCGTGATTGGTGAACGTGCTCGTCGTCGGAGACCTGCAGGAGCCGTCGCATTTATATGCCATGAAGCCGCTGGGTGCAATGATAAAATTGTTCCAGCCGAGCTCGTGGAAACTAAGGTACCAGACGTGACGTCGGCAGGGGTTTAAAGGCAGGACGTCGCCGCGACGAATCGGTCGGAAGGGTTTGCGAATGCGACGTACGATTGATTTGCGATTCGGCGTCATTTGACGATCGAGGTAGACAATCAACGTTGGTTGATACTTACCACCGTTGCGCTCGCGATGCGCGAACTCCACGGAATCCTCACGATCATGAGCGTCGACGGTGGAAATGAGGAAGCCGAGATTATCATCGCCATTGCGCCAATTGTCTACTACGGTTTTGACTTTGAATACCTGCCAGCCTTCATAACTGGAGGAGATATAGATAACGTTGGCGAGTTTGTGAACGTCTGGTGCCGGGGTTACAGTGGTGTTATCGTCATCCTCGGCGGATTCGGGGTTTTCCGTCATTTGGTACAATCGTACCACGTTTTCGGTGGCGTTTACTCGTACCGTGTTATTTTCACGTGGTAATCTAGAAGAATTAATGTGTTTTGTTCATCAGTTTCATTTTCCCTTTTTTAAATTAAAGATATGAACTTTGCTATCATTCTATTTTGGTAAATAATAATGAATTTGAGTATGAGCCTTTTGTATTTTGTGGAAAAACACACATAAAATACAAATTGTTATTGAATTTTAATTAATAAAATAAAAACAAATGAAAACATACTCTCATAGTATAGTAATTTTTATCTTGAATAAAAACTATGAAAGATCAACATGAACTAAATTATAATTATGTTGCCATATTTTAAAGCATTCCGCTATAAAATATTCTTGTGGACGTTATTATCAGCAATTAAAAACAAATTTGTCAGCGTAATTATTTCTCCCCTACCAAGCAATATGCAAGATTAATGTGTAGGAATATTCATTACCTGTAAACATGAAGTTCAGCATCAACGATAACATCGCTGGAATTAACAAGCGACTCAATATTAAAGCGAACAATGTTGGACGACAAATTTATATCCTTTTCAAAGAAGAACTTCACAGTCGACGCATTCACCACGGTATTATCCTTGTTATTCTCTAGCATTGCTTCGTAAATCTCCTGAGTTATATTCGGCAGATCATACACACTGCGATTTGTATTCAGTACCCACTCACCGTCGATACGACTTGGATTTCTTTTCCGCTCCAGAGACTAATAATTGAATTGCAACAACAAAAACTATTACAACTTGCTTAAGCAGAGGATAGCGGGAGAAACAATGAAAAAGGATTACTTTGACGTCTTCAAACGTTGCCTCGCGGATATTTTCAGCCACTTGGGGGACGCTGTATAAATCATGATACTTTCTCCGAACGAATTCTTCCTCGTGCACTTCCCTGAATCCGCTGCCGCCGACACCATCCTGGGATTTAGTGCGGTAGTGATTTATCTTCACGTACTGTTTATCTTTGTCATCGCCGTCGTCGCCGCTGCCACCCGTGAGGATCTTTTTCAGTTGGATAAAGTACGTCTTCCCGCTGGTGACATTTCGATCCGGCGTCTCATCGCTGTCGGTCTCATTGGAATTCTCCACCGCCGCCACCGCGAGGAAACAAATGCACGCGAAGAGCACCACCACAACGAGCGCACGCACAACGCACATTTTTATCCTGGAATGCGCGTGCGAATTTCTTCGCGGCTAGTTTTAAGTAAAGCTTGCGCCACTTCGACGTTAACAAGGATGCGAGGAATTATACAATTTGCCGGACGGCATTGAGGGGAATTCGTAGGTAGGCTGGGCATGACACCATTCTATAACTATTTCAACTAATTTATAATTTACTCATGATAACAATTGTAAAATATCACAATTACATTGACTTTCGGTTACATTCAGCCAAAATCCGTCAATATTTATCCGTTTCTTTGATCCCCAGTTTGTATATTAAGATTAAAACAGTCACGTTTTTAAATTACATCATTTTTAAGGTGAAATTTTCTATTAACCTAAAAACTTTGATTAACCTCTTCATTCTTTACTTTAACCTTTTTTTAACTTGCTTTAACCTGAATAGGAATGTCATATTGTTGATCTAACCCCAAATAACAGTCCGAAATCAAAAACAACGTGTATACAAAATTACCAGGGTAATTAGGTGTGGTGATACGTATACTCGATGACGCCTTACGCTTAATAGTAACGCGTTTAACGCCGCAGAGCTCGCCCCTTAAACCCACAGAAACAAACCAACCTTCATCCTTCCGCTTTGCAAACTTTTTCATATGCACCTCCAATGAAGCATCACCCTTACGATGGAACTCCAGACAGACGTCGTACTCACAGCTAGGAGCAGCGATGATCGAATCATCGCCTGATTGTACCGCTGACTCATCGTCAACCCCACGCACTGTGAACACAACGTCCACCCACGGCAATTGCCGTACAACCTTCCTAATCTGCTCGGCGGCGTGCCCGCCGTAAACATTGACCAACGCCGTATGTAAATGCTGCTCATCCTGTATAGCCGCGAAACGTAGATGCGCCAAACTATCTACCGGATCGCGAAGATTCTCCTGCAATTCGCGCAATAAAGTCGGCAGATTCGTCGAAGTTACCTTGGGCAGGCTGAGAAGATCCGGCTCGCTGATCCACCTCCCTTGCACCAACATCTGCATCAAATTGATAATGCGCAGCGTGGACGCCAGCCAGCCTGAATTCGAAGTGATGTCAACCATTGCCTGTAACGACGATATTTTTTCAAAACTTCCTATCCTGCTGAAATAGCTTGTTTCATACCTGCAGGATACGTAGCGCCTGATCGAGCACGCTGTTGCAGTCGACTTTGTACTCCTGATTGGGTAATTCCACATCGCTGAGGTACATATAGAGCAGGATGTAGACCTTCACGTGTGGCGAGTCGAACGCTTCGCCGTGCAATTTCAGGTTTAAGCGCTTCGCAATATCGCTGAAAGGGCATTAAATAAATTGCGGCGTATGTGCAATGTGCTTGCACCGAGGGAGCGCAGGTACTTACGCGTTAATTTTGTCCTCGTTGTGTCGCACCGGAAACAGGGCATATTCTTGCGCCCGGCACATGATCGTCAGCAGTTCCAGCAGGCTATTATTAGGTTTCAGACTCTCCTGGAAGTGCAACATTGTTTTATGGGATAGATAGTAATAGGATGACACTTGACCGAAGAATGTTGACTCGTAGTAGACATTATTCTCCTGAAACATTGATTTTTCAAAGTTTAGGACCAGATTACGTGTGGTTTTTAGAAGAAGAATAATAAAGTATTAAATAGATTAAAAACTTAATTAGAAAACTAAAAAGTACTCACATCACTAGTAACATGAACACAATTACTCTCCTGAAGAACACCAACAACAGAATCCACTAATTCGTAAAGGTACTGATTAACATGTTGTGGTTCCACGTCAGGAAGGTTATAATAAGTGGGATTCTCCAGAAGTCGACGGAAGAAATATGTCCACGTCATATACTCCATCAGGTTAGACTTAGTCGGGACGGTTTCAGCGGCAATTTCAGCATTCACATGATCAGCCAGCACTTGCAGCAGATTCGACTCAACCGGGAACGGTTCATACAAAAACTTTTTGTAGAAATTCTTCTTGATATCATGCACGAAAACGCAGGCAACTCCGCTGGTATCAAACTGAGGGCGACCAGCACGACCCATCATTTGTAGCACATCAGTAATTGGCATATCCACATATCTCTTCGTCACTCCATCGAAATATTCGGTGCCCTTAATAACAACCAAATGCGCTGGGAAATTTACACCCCACGCCAGCGTCCCTGTCGCTATCAACACTTGTATTTTGTGATTTACAAATAGCTCTTCGACCGTCTTCCTATCGCGTTCCTGAAGACCTGCATGATGGATCCCTATTCCGAAAGAGATAAACTGGCAAAGATCCGGGTCTTGAATATTGGAGAGAATTATCTCCATCGCGGCGTCATCACAATGCAACCATTGTTTCGGATCGGTATCGGTTACGAGGTAGGTAATAAGATCGAAGGCAGTAAGTCGAGTTTGTTTACGCGATGAGCAGAAGACAAGTGTTGGAGAGTCAGGGGCATGTTGTCTGATGGCTTGATATGTTGGTCGGTTCATAGACATCATTCGAGGACAGTAGTGTTTTCCTGGGAAACCAGAAATGTGGACTTCTAGTGGTACTGGTCGAACGGAAGGACGGAAATTGTACAAGCCCATCTAAATATAAAATATTCTTATCAGAAACCCATATTATATTTTCCTACTTAACCTCAAATTGAGGTTAAGTATTAATAAGTTATTAACCTACCTCAGTAATACCTAACCAAGTAGCCAAATCCCTTGCATTCGCCATCGCTGTTGACAAACCAACAATACGCATCTTCCTCCCAGTTCTATCCGAGATGAAATTTGTGCGAGATACAATCACCTCCAAAACAGGCCCACGATCCTCCCCCAATAAATGAATCTCATCAATGATCATTAAGCCGACCTCCCTGATGAAATTCCTGCTCTGCCAACCACGACTCATTCCGTCCCATTTCTCCGGCGTTGTGATGATGATATTCGCCGCCGCAATGACCGCCCCACTGGGCGTCACATCCCCGGTGATTTCAATCACGTTTTTATTTAACTCACCCCCGAATTTCGCACGCCAATCGTCGACACGCTCTCGGACTAGTGCCTTAAGAGGAGCGACGTACACAACTTTTAAATTTGGCGAATTATTAAACAGTCGGAGCATACAAATTTCGGCGACGATTGTCTTTCCGGAGCCTGTGGGTGCTCCGAGGAGGACATTATTGTCGGTGTGGTACAGACAATGGAAGATCTGGGTTTGTATAGGGTTAAAATGGCTGAAGGGATAGAGTTTTCGGTATGCTGGATTGTTCAATACGCTTGTTTCCAGCGGTTGCAGTTCGAGTAGATCTGTATGTGGGGTGAAGCTTTGAGGTAGTTGAAGATTCATAAAGGAGAGTGGATGAGTATATACGGCATCTGTAACAAAGGAAATTCATATATTTGAATATCATTTTTGGAAAAAAAGGATGCATCAGAAAGTGAAAATTCCTGCAACATTAGTTGGTGCAACTTTGAAAATATACTACTAGGTGGTGTTGTTGAATGAAGTCAGATGAAAAATCTGGTACTTACACATCCAACGATCACTACTAACTCGAACTAAATACTGACTCGGCCGTGGTTCAATCAACGGCACTGTAAACACCAACTCGATAGGCTCTCCTTTCATACAAATATTCTTCGTAATACTAATAGTCTCCGTGTGGTATATTTGATCTGTATCCGGGTCCTCAATCCACACCCAAAACATCTCTGTCATCTTTCCATGATACGTGACACTCCATTTGAAATTCGGCAAGATGAACAACTTCACTCTGATGACTCCCCGTGTAATCGGCTGTATTTTCGAGTCAATTTCCACGTACGGAAAAGCGTCAGCACAATATTTCGCTTTCGCCCCCAATCGCACATTGCGGACCGCATTCCCAATCTGCCTCTCGTCCATTTCTTTCATATCAAAGATCTGCACATTGAACTGCTCAATATTATTCACCACACTCGTGTCCAACTGCTTAAATTGCCTCATCGGAGTCTCAAATGGCCACAATCTCGCCTCAAACATTTGCGCCACCAATAAACACCGACCTGCCAGCAGGGCTTTGTTTTGATGAATCGCAATATCAAACAAAGACCTCGCAATCCTCGCTGCCGACTGAGTGATATACTCCATATCCGACGCGAGCGAAAGAGATTTTATGTATCCACGCGACAGATAACTTTGCATAAGAATATTTACTTTCCCATGAACGTTCTCCACACCACCAGGCACGTTCCACTCACAGTATTTATCCATTAAATCGTCTAAATCCTCAAGTTCTTCTTGTCTAACTTGAATTTGTTGAAATTCAGTCGCCATGCACATCATACCGACGATATCAGCCTCTGTCATCGCCGTATTCATCATATCGTTAAACACTTCAATTGTGTCGAAGTTGATGTAGTAATAACTCGCCGTCCTGCCAAGATTCGTCGATGTTAAATCCCCAGTTTTCGAATCATAGCGAATCATATGAGCTTTATCTAAAAGTTGAGCGGCTGTATGAACATAATTAAGCATCGCTGGTCTCAAATTAGGGTCTTCTTGCAGGTCTGCATATTGCAAACCGTAGTTTAATGGATTCATCTTCATCCTGCGATGTAGATAAGTAAAAGTCAACCATTCCACTGCCTCCTGTATACTCGAAATACTCCCCAGGACAATTTCGGCGTTCAAATTATCTGTCAATGCATTAAGCAACTTACTCTCAATAGGAATCTGATTTGTTAACGATGACAAATAAAACGTCACTTTATCCTGCGCAGTAATAATAATACCATGTCCCGAAGAGTCGAATTGTGGCCGTCCGGCACGTCCGAAAATCTGCAGGACATCCAAAACGTCCAGATCAACATAAGCAGACTTCTTCGAATCATACAGTTTCGTTCCTTTGATAATAACACCATGTGCAGGCAGATTAACACCCCAAGCAAGGGTCGCAGTACAGCATAAAACTTTGATGGCTCCGTCCATAAAACAACGTTCTACTTCATTTCGATCTTTTCGTAACATACCAGCGTGATGAACTCCTAATCCGAAAGGTAGGAAATTCTCGAGGGCTTTAGCACCCCAGCCAGCTTTCTTCGCTTTAAAGCTTTTATCAGGTTCGAAGAGACTCATTAAGCCTTTCATTTGAGCCGTTTCTTTAAGATAGTTTGCAGTACGTGTTGTTTGGTTTCGGGCGTGGACGAAGACCATGACCTGATGGCCACCGCGAAGAAATTCGACGACTTTATCGAAACATACTTCGTCGATGTCAATATTCTGTTGCATTTGTTTTGTTGACTTTACGCCGATGAAGGTTTGTGTTAGAGGTACGGATCTAAAACGGGCGTCAAAGTAGAACAATCCGATTTCTGGATTCACTCGCAGGAAATGGGAAACGTCGATGTAATTCGGCAGCGTTGCTGAGAGGCCTATAATTCGGATCATATTCTGGGAATTGACAACTTGCCGAAGTGTTCGTGCGACTAAAGCTTCAATAACTGGACCTCGATCACTGTTTAGAAGATGTACTTCGTCGATAATTAGGAGTTTTAGTAAGGACGTTAATTCTGCATCAGCTGTAAAATTTTAAAATTTCATTTAAATGTATTTTTTTACACAATATATAGACCAATATATAGGCTTACTACTAGAGCTGTGAAATTTCCGAGAAAAAAAATCAAATTTTGAAAGTACCGACACTTTTTGGCATCAAAAGAATCGATTCTTTTTGTTAAAAATTGAAGAAGAAAAAGACTTACTAGTTCCTTTACGAGTAATAACATCCCATTTTTCCGGAGTAGTCACTAACATCTGAGTCTCCCCAATCTCCTTCCTAGTCAACTGCATGTCACCAGTACATTCCTTCACTTTAATACCAAGTGGCAGCAATTTCTTGCTGAAATTCAACGTCATTTCAGCAGCTAACGCTTTCATCGGACAAATGTATACAATCTACAACAAATAAATGTCTTTGACACCAATAAAGCTGAAAGAAAATCACAAAAAACTTACTTTAAACTGATCCAATCGAACAACATCATTGACAATAAAATTCTTAATTTGATTAACAATCGTCAGCAGCGCAATATTCGTCTTTCCAGCACCAGTCGGTGCACAAATCAACATATTCTCATTCGTATGATATGCAATCGGAAACACTTTACTCTGAATTGTATTAAAACTCTCGATATCTTTAAAAACCATCTGTCCGATTGCATCCAATCCGCTGACGCCAATCCTCTCGATTGCGAATGGAATATCCGAGGCTTTCTTTGGAGGTATTGTGATTTCTTCGTATGTTGGACGATTGTGACGGATTGCGTTCTGTGGAATGTTTGTAGGACGGCCACAAATCATTGCTAAACGTAATTATTAAAAATGATTACAAAAAACATGTTTAAAAGATGCAAATATGGTAAAACGTTAAATTACCTTTTACAGTAACATCTGTGGATTCATCGAACACATTTGGAAAGTTTTTCTTCGTCAATTGAGTCATGGATTTTAAAAACTGTACCTCTCGAAGTTCAACCGTTTCGTAGTTGTCGTCGAAGTCATAGCCAGCGAATCGTGCGTTTTTCTTCTCAATTTTACGAAATTGTTTAGCTAGGTCTTTCTCCTCTTGTGATTGTACAGTTATTTGACTGCTTATAGCAGGAGCACTTTGACGTTTTGAAGATTCAGGAATATTCTTACGTTTTGTATCTACAAAAACAATAACATATTGTACTATTTATTAAATATAATTTATGGACTAGAGACTTGAAAGTATCGATACATTTTTTTACAGAGTATCGATACTTTCAGCTTCAAAAGTATCGATGCTTTCTCATATCAAATAAATCAAAACTCGAAATTATGATAAAAAGACATTATTACCTGCTTTATTAAATGGTTTATCCTTATCAGATGTTATCTTTATCCTCTCATCAAGCAAAGCACTAATCAACTCGAAAGCATCGAAACCCAGTACATCAAATAAATCATTCTGTAGCTCCGAATTCGATTTACTGCTTTCCAAAATAGGAAATATCGTAGCTGAAAATTCCTCAAAATTGAAATGCACAAAACGCTTATGTCTCTCATAAAGTTCTGCCAGCAAATCAAATCCAGAAATTCCAGCACCATTTGTCGTGACAGATGTAGAGGCAATACCATTAGTAATTCCACCATAGTCCATTCTAAATTCCGGACAATTTTGTATACCCTTTGCCTTTTTATCTTCAAACAGTTCACCAATAGGCCAGTGAAAATAATCAGGTACATCTGGCAATAATTGAACATCCGAAAACTCATGTTTCTTATTCTCCCAAAGAGGGCCTTGCAGTTTAAGCTTATTCTTGAAAACATGGTTTATGCAATCATCAGAGAGAAGTGATTTAAACTCTGTTGCTTTCTACAAAATAAAACTCAATACAATTATGATTTGATGAAGATTACGCAACACTTACTTCAACTAAATCCTGCAAAACTTTAAAGGAGCATCCACCAAAAAGAAGTTTAACCTCAGGATCATTCATATTCTTAAACTTTTCTTTCTTTGAAGTTAAAAGGGTGATTACAGCTGTTGGTACCGCTTCGGTTTGTTCTTTGTCAGTGTGTTTCTGAAGAGTTTTCTCAATTTCTGAGAGCAGTTTATAAGCTTCATGATTGCCTTCATATTTTATAAATGTCCAAATAACCTCCGTAACAAACCTGAATGTATGAATTATATAAAATAAAGTTTAACATCTTGGAAATATGCAATACAATAACCTACTTTGGTTTACATTGTGCTTGTTGTTCTTGCTGCTCTACTGGTATTCGTTGAAGGTGTTTCTTTAATAAATGTGAAAATCTGGTCTGGAAATTATTCGACTCCATGGCGAGTAATTAATGCTGAATGTGGTATTTCTAAAAGGGTTTAATTAGACATAATCTTATTGAGTTATTGTAATTCGGAATTTGTTAGTTTAGCTCACATATTGATAATATAAACGTCTTATAAATAAAATAAGACTAAGTTGCTAAGCAAGGAATCACAGTTGGCACACACTAGGGACTTGTACAATTCTCATAGGATTTATGCGCATTGAAGCACACTGTGCGAGGCCGATCACAAGCCGCAACTTGGAGAAATATTTTGTAATATTACAGATTACGGGGATTTGCAACTGGGTCTGTAAACGTGTAAATAACTTACCACCTTAACACTGGTGTAAACTTGGTTGCCGTCAATGATGCATTATTCATAGATCGTTTTTTCATTTTTACTTGGCTTGGATCGTACTGGACATTTCATCCTTGTACAAGCATTTCAAAAACAAACAACCCTGATATTGCTTAATATAATAGAAGTATGGATCATTGAAATAATCATCGGAAAAAGATTTAAACTTTACAATTTTAGGGTTTCGGGCGGTCCATGGTTTTTACTTCTACATTTTTAACGTAGGCAATCAAATTTTCATATTTTGAAACAGAATTCTCCAACTTATTCAAAGTTATTCGTTTAAATATAACCAATGTGTGTAGAACAATGTTTCTAATATTTAACTCGTTTGTTGTTGCATTTATGAAAATTACAAAATCATGATATAAATACATCCTACGTAAATCCCATACACTAATTTATACAAATAAAAACATAAAAAAACCGTATAACTACAGACGTAACGCACAACGTAATAAATTATTGTACATGGAACCCAGTTGGATAATGAGTTGAGCATCAATGAATCAGATTTTAAAGTGCAAGCTTTAAAGTCCTACGAACCAATGAAATGACTTAAAACAATATTTTTGGTGTAACTTAATGAGTATTTAAGTAATTTTTCTGCCATTATGTGACTAACACCTAATAATATCCAGTTTAATGGATAATCATATCCTCCTCGTGTCTGTTGATTGGATCTCCCTCCAAAAGAGAGACAATCATACTGCAAAAAAGAGTTATTAATAATTTTAAAAAATTAATAACTTTAAAATCTTTCAAAATACGATTCTTACCAGTACAAGTAAATAAAGAAGAATATTAGGTAATATCCCAGATAAATCATGCAGTCATGCAGATGCTTCCTCAGCCTGCCCCCATTGTGAATCTCAGCAGGGTCAAACACACCCAAATTGCCCCTGGGAATCTTGAACAGCTCTCGGATTAGCCACACCGCCAAAGGAATGTTAACGAACGCCAGCAGCCAGTGTCCGTGGAAGAGCAGCAGGGTTAATAGGACTGTGTGTGCCATGAGCTTGGGAGTCACCCAGAAATTCAACTTTGAGCAGCATTCCTGCGCGTTGAGATAATCCGACTCCAAATCAGTTAATATGATGATCTAGGTTATTGTTAAGTAAAATCAATCGAACTAACAATAAGTTGATGTTTTTCACGCAGTTTTAGATGAAAAAAGGATACAAAGTAGATCTGCAGGAATAGAATTCCACCGGTATCTATCAATGATAGCGCGAAGAGAAATGGGTCGGAAAATAACATTTTATGCACGTTGTATGTGGCTTTTTGACGAGATTCACAGGTTTACACTTCGAACCACCAAGAAGCAAATATGAATTTGCTGTTTTTTGAGCGCAATTTGATATTGAAATTGGGAAAATTCGAGTAGTTTACTACCTAACCTACCATTAGGCATCAATGCAGAATTTTTCTACGCAGGCGCTTTGAACTCGTTAGTTTAAGTTTTTAATAAGGGATGTCCGATATGTTAAATTTATTTGACTTATGCAACCAAACTTAATCAACATGTTTAAAATCCTTAAAATGTATTTTAATTGATATATCACAATGCATAAAATGCAACTTTATAAATTTAACGCCACTTTTACGAATTATTTAGTGGTGAACTTAATGAATTAGGTTGATTATCATTTAAAACTCAACACTCAAGGTCAAGTAGGTAAAATCATTCTTGCGATTCCTGTTGTAGACGCCATTATTGTTTTCCATATGACATTGGCAATTATCAGCTGTTGTTTGTTATTCTCCGTAGCTCAACATAAACACAAAGCAGGTGTATCATAATTTTGAGTTGATAAACTTCCACTGCCTTGCAACAAACCCCACAACACACCATAATACATATCTCGTAAAGTGTATCAAGTGAAACTTGAAGTATAGCGATCGGAACGCACTGCCAACGCCTCAAATCAAGACAAAGCCTGCGCAAAACCAATTTGAGACAATGGGCAGAATATATCTCGAGCATATGGGTGGCAATCGCCTCTTCTCCTGCGGCCGTTGCGACACAAATCTCACTAATCGCCAAGAGTTAATCAGCACACGATTTACAGGAGCCACAGGCCGCGCGTTCCTCTTCAATAAAGTGGTTAATTTGACCTACAGCGACGTGCAGGATCGAGTTATGCTTACTGGAAGACATATGGTGATTTAAATATTCATTTAGAATTACGCATAAAACGTTTCTACAATATAACTTTTATTTATTGTTACCTTTAGGTCAGAGATGTATCCTGCAAATCATGTGACACCAAACTCGGTTGGATGTACGAATATGCAACTGAAGAGAACCAGAGATACAAAGAAGGCAGGGTGATTCTGGAAAGAGCTCTCGTTGCTGAAACCGACGGAATGGAAGAGAGGGTTTTATATAACAATACTGGTAATCAGTAAATCGTGAGATAAGAGAGTTCTTTAACTTATATTTTAATCAACATCCGCAAACCAGCAAATTTAAGGAATTTTTATTTATTTATATTTGATTAAGCATAGAGTTGGTGTGGACTTGATTGACGAATATTTCAGGATAGCTTTAGATTCGTTTGCTGTACTGGTGAAGTTAAGAATAGTGATTTTTGGCAATATTCATTTCAAGTATATGTAAAATATTTATTTGTGTTCAATTGAAAATGGCGATTGCATTTACATGTATGCAAGTATAGAGATACAAGATGTGGTATTAGATTAGAATTATACAATGTATTTTGTAATTATAGACTTTATTATGAAATATATTTGGATTTAAAATTTAAGTCAACGTGCTAAATATAATAATAAACAATTTGAATGATTTTTCAGTTCATTTTGCCTAAAATGACTAATCTAGAACTTTGCATTAAAAAAATATTATACTAAAAAAATATTAATGGTTAAATTATTATAAGACTAACTCTTTCAGACTCACGGGTGTCGCCAAGAAACTGTGTTTAACATTTTCTACTAAAGTACTCAATGGTTTCATGGTAATACTGTGGTACTTCTAACGTTCCTGTGGGAAAACTTTTGCAGTGTTATATTACCTACAAATCTACCCTTCTTATTTATTATCTGAACGTTCATATCGAAATAAATAATATATGGTAGCGTTACGTGATTATAAAATATTTCGCGACACACCTAATGAAAGAGTGACATTTATTTACAAAGCCAAAAACCAAGTAACGAGTATAATTATCGTTATCTTCTCACACTCAGCTTTTTTACAAAGCTCTACAAGTGGTGTCAACGAGAAGGGTTCAACATCAACCCGGCAAAAACAGTTGACGTCCCTTTCACAAGGAAAAGGAAAACTGATATACGTCCGCCTAGTCCGAAAGGTGAGACGATAGAGTACTCCAGGGAAGTTAAGTATCTAGGCGTCAACCTGGATGTCAAGCTAATGTGGTCTAACATGAAGGCTACAATGGCATTCTGGGCGTGCCGTTAAATATTTGGAAACAATCAGGGACTGCAACCGCAAATGATGTACTGGCTGTATGTCATGGCGATATCTTCAATTATCACATTCGCCAGCGAAATATGGTAGCAGAAACCGAAGGAAAAGACAACGGCACGGAAGCTTCAAAGGCTTGTCTGTCTTGGTATAACGGGGGCGAGATTCACGACCCCTACTGCCGCATTGACAGCACTATTAGCCATTCCGCCCCTGCCAATCGCCATTGAAGGCGCAGCCATTAGGAGCGCCCTGAGAATAGGACTATCAAGATCCAATAAAAGGCACTCCGAGATACTGAGCAGGGCTGGCTTTTCGTACATCGCGTTCTCGATGGCCAATATAACCCCGGTATACGACTTCAACTGCGGTTTTACAATGGCGATTAAACCGCGCCCGGCCGTCATTGCCGAAATCGAGAGCATAATCGAGGACAAGTATAATGTGATGTGCATTGGAATTCACGGGCCAAATTGAAACGAATCCATTGCTGTCGGTAGAGTCCCCTCCATAACTCAAGCAGAAATCATGGCTATAGAGGTATGTGCCCAGCAGTGTCTTAAAAAGCTCTACAAGGGCAAATGCATCTATATCATGACCGACTGCGATGCGGCACTAACGGCTCTTCGTGAAGAGCAGTGTAAGTCGGAGATAACTTGAAACTGCAAAAATGTGCTTAAGAAGTTGGGGCGAGGCTAATAAACTCACAATACAGTAGGTGCCTGCGCACCAAGGTATTGTAGACGGATATGCTAGCCAAGAAGGTAGCAGAAACCACCTTCCATGGCCTTCCTCACAAGTTGCAAATTATGCAAATCGGAGGTGGAAACGACCGAGCACCTACTCTGCGCTTGTGCATCCCTAGCACCTGAAAGACTTTCTTTGCTAGGCATCGAGCAATTAAGTCTCGCTGAATTCAAGGGAAAGTCGGTTAAGGAGATTCTAGCCTTTTCAAAGGTTATCTCCATTAATGGCCCATCGTATTGGTCCATGCACAATAGATCAAAGTTAGTCGCAGCGCTAGTAGCGTTGACCGCCCAGAATTAATTTAAAAAAAGAGTGTACATTTTCATATAGTAGCTGAATGGAAGGGTACAAATGCTATTGCAGATGTTTCCAAACTTTGCATACCTGTGCCTCTCAAAAATGGTGCATATTTTAGCGACCCTCCCCCCACGGCCTCCGAGTTTGGAAACCTCTGTACAATGGTGAGCTATTATACTCATTTAATGAATTTTTATTCCATATTTGAGAGCAAGTAAGCTGTTTCACTGCCAAAAGACAACCATTTATTGGTAAACCCTTAAATAAGAGTTAAACGTGTTTTCACTAACAAATGTGTTAAAACACATCAGGAAATCGATATCTTTAACAGTTCAATAGTTAACATAAACTAAATATTTTATGGCACAATATCTTTTATAAATCGTGTAAAATACAAAGTGAAATTATATAACACGCAACGAGGCGCGTTAGTAATAGGCAAATCAATGATCTAGAACCAAACCAATCGAATATTTCGTTTCAATACTAAACACTCCTGTTGCTAAGTGCTTGTCGGTGAACCACCCAATTACAAAATGGCTTCCTCTCGTTCCCCTCACTCATTTCTTACCTTTACCATGTTCGCCATCGTCTACATACATTATACATAATAATGTTGACATTGATATTGGCATTGGAATCATTCGCATCACACAATAATAAAACCAGTTTATCCATATTAAATAATCCACTGCTAAAAAATATTATAATTGGCACCATGAAAATAGTTACACAGGAGAAGATTACTACACTATTTAAAAATAGGCGACGTTTGTTGACTCATGCTTTCCTTCTCTCACATTGCCCAATTTTTATATTAAAACATGGCCAAATGGTTTGATAATAGATAGATAACCGAATAAATATTAAAGAACATATGATAAATGCATAACTAATGACGTTTGGAAATCGTAACAGCCAAATCATAATTGAGAATGTAAATTTACTAAAATTGATGCGTTGGTGGAGTTGATGTTGATACATCTCACGTATTCACCAAATTCAACCAATCAGCAGGAAAACATTGGACTAACCCACATATAGTAAACATTTCTTGTTTCTATGCAGATTTTTACGATTTAGATGAATGAAAACAACCTAATTGCATTGTGAACCTATAAAGATTGACATAACATACCTTTTTGTATTCATCCCCCGGGAAATTATGAAAATATTTGGGAGTTTGAGGTGAAAATATTGAAATATTGTGCAACATATTCTTAAAGGATAGTCCATTTCTCCATTGAAAACTGTAGTGCGCATGCGCTGTTTGGTATGTACGGTTGGTTCGGAACAGCTGACAAACCCAAACAACTCTGACACTTGCTCCTGCAACAGAGGGGAATCACGCCGACATCTTGGGTCGACTGTATGTGTGTTTTGTGTGTGTTGAGCCGCGCCAGCAGGAATGGCAGTGCGTTTACGGAGGCATAATGACTGAAACCGTTCGTCCTGTGGGCTTTCAGCATTCCTACAGTTACTCATCGACGGCTGCACGCCTCCCTGTAGCGCCATATTTGAAAAAAATCCTGCGACTTCATCGTCTGCCTGCACGTGACGTCACTCGTAAGTATTACTTTGTATATGTGTGTCCTCTACTACTAGGGTTTGTGCTATACTGCTGTATGCATCTTGTACACACATATGTAGGCCTGTTGTATCTGCACCGTTCGCACTTTTGCTTCTTGCCTAATTATATACAGTGTGTTTTGCTACATTCACACACATATATACAGACGCATATAAACATATGCACACGTGCATGTACGGACACACGAAACATATACATACACATAGAAAGACGGCAGCAGGCCAGCAGGCGCGCGCGCCTCGCGGTGATTAGTTTGTGCTTGAACACGGCTATGGCCACGACTGGCATTTATTTATAACAAACAAGGTAAATATCTGCATTAAGCTGACATAAGCTTCTCAAACTTCTTCCCCGTAACCATTGGACTTAAACATGTGAAATCCACAAGTGCATTATTCCTGCGGGGGATCCCCAAACGCGCAAATCAAACATTTAATTCAAGAAATACGCAACAAACGAGCGACAAAAAAATGGTGCAACCGAAAACCGATCGCAGTGTTCTGTAAATTCGCCTGCTATACGTATGGCAAGACAGTACCCGATCTTTCCTGCTATCATTGATATATTTATGCATGGGTTCGTGCGGCTGTATCGATGTGTGTTGGCATTTCGGAAGTGTGTTAGTATGCAATGACCTTGAAACGGCTAAATATGCATTATATTAAATTTCGTATTTAGTGCGGTGTTCATTATAAAGTTATCACTATTGATATTGTTACTCACTACATAGCAGGAGAGAGAGACAATCCCTGATAGACGATTAGACTTTCATATTTTTCCTGACATTGCCACTCGAAAACGCGCGTAACGAGAGAAAAAAAAAATTGGTCATTGTTGGAATAGTATCGAACGCATCTCGCGCTTGATTAAACGACGCGTCTTATTAGAGATCTTCGTTGATTTAGCATGTTGCTGCGCCGCTGCATTCGCATTCGACACCGAGAAAGTCTAAAAAGTACCCATCAAAGTAGGACGTTTCGCAATCAATTACAGTGCGTGCAAAAAAGTGAAATACATGCACGAAAAGACGCTAATACTACAGATTAATTCGCATCTGTAAATTTCGCGTCGAGTTTCATACATAAGTTGCGGTATTCCTGCACTTTTATGTCATGTTTTGTGGAATTTATGTTTGGATTTAGTGAGTTTTAGACGTCAATATTTTGTATGTGTTTGAGTGGATAGTGTATTCTGCACGGTGAACATTGAAACAGTGATAAAAATCGTCCGAAAAGTGCCGAACAAGAAAAAAGATTATTACATGTCAAGTGACGCTCGTTTGTAATGAGTGTGATTGTTGTTGCTACCAGAAATGCGTAGGATTTTTCAACATTATCGAGCGAGTTTACAGTGGCCGAAGACAAGTGTTGGTGTGGTATTTGATATGTTACAATCACAAATTTTTTCAAGTTTACGTCTAATTATGTCGTTTACATCTTTTGTTGCCATTCAAAATGGCTGACATTAGTGCAGAGACATTGAATGCTTGTTCATCATGTTTGTTTTTTATTCTAATTTATTAAGAGCGATTTCTTATCATAAATTATCATTATAAGCGATATATTATATTATAAGCGATATTTTCAGTGAATAGTATCAGTTTAATAAAAAATAACTGAATAAATTCGCATATTTTTTTATCGTTGCATTCCGTCGATTGAGAACTTAGAATTTCATCTAAATAATTACTGTTTTAATATCAAATAAAACTATATTCCTTTCGATTTTTTAGTTTTAAGTACCTTCACGTTCATGAGAATATATATTCTGAATTTTAAGTGAACATTGAAAACAGTTTTTGTAATATTCATCTTTAAAATGGAGTTTTCGACCAATTCGACGAATGTAGATGACAGAAAGTACCCTAAAAATTCAGTCTGTCTAAAACTCATAATCTATATTCTTTAGATTCCTGAGAAGATATATTTTATATTTGAAGTAAAAATTTTGAATAGTTTTCGAGATATTTATCTTTAAAAATGAAATTACCATTTTGGGTACCAAAATGTACCTCAAAGAAGTTCAATCTCACGTTCACTTTAAATTTAGAAATAAAAAATATAAAACTGCCAAGTTTTCTTTTTACATTCCCAATTCTTTAAATAACTTAGTAATTCTGTTTGATTGCAGGTTATTTTGTGACGCGATGCAATACGACATAAACTCACATTAAAAAACACCTAGTAATGAACTCAATCTCGGAAAACAACAACAATCTCCTTATCGCGTCATCTAAAATGGCGGCATCAAACATAGACGTCAACAACGTCAACGCCATCTGGAAGAACAACTTCAATAATAATAATAACAATACGCGTGACACCATGCGGGAGATGGATGAAGCACACACGAAAATCTCATGGGGAGCTTTAAATAATAATAATAATATGCAAGAGAATGATAAGGATAGTTTGAAAAATGGGCATGACTCTGATAATAGTAATAGTACTGAAAGTAACAGCAAACTCGTCGAGGTTGATGATGTTAGACAAGATGGAGGACATGATGGTAACGAGGGGAATGATGAAGTTTTACCTTCCCCATCGCATCATGCCCGTCGTCCTATGAATGCGTTTCTAATTTTCTGCAAGAAACATCGGCCGATTGTTAGGCAGAAATTTCCTACTTTGGAGAATCGAGGTGTGACGAGGATTCTTGGGGAGTGGTGGTCCTTGCTAGATTTCAAGGATAAGGAACCTCACACGAAATTGGCTAAAGAGGTAAGATTAAAGAAATATTTGATATTTTGGCTCTGAAATGGCTTTTCTTGTGGTATGTGTCAAAGTGCATACTTTTTGGTAAAGTACTAGAAAGTATCCATATTTCTTGAAATTTACACTCCTAGCGGTAGGCATGTTAACTAACGAGAAAAAAGTTATTGACCCTCTGTTAGACTAACCTAATCTGTTAGACTTTGTATATTTTCCAACGTTAAATATGATTTTACAGGTTAAGTTATGTTTCTTTTGTTGGTTATAGTATAAAGATGCCTTTTTCAACGCAAATCCCGATTTCAAATGGTACAAACTGCCTGCGCCACCACTCCGTACGCTGCCAACACGCCCCAATAAACTGGAGTGTTCCACCTCGCCGGTGAATACGTTCCCATCTCCAACCTCTAGCGTTGCCAACATGAATGCTTCCCTGGTATCTGGGGACTTTACGCCAGGGAAGTTGGCTGATGAATCGCAGCTCGGAATGCTCTCATCCCTTTTTAATTCAAACTCTTATAAGAAGCACAAGACCGATGAAAATCTCAATAATCAAGAGGAGGTTAGTGATAAGACGCCAGTGTTCAAGGAGAGGGAGTTGGAACCTCCGAAACCATTGAAGAAACGTCTTGCTGCCGAAATGGACAAAGGTGACAACAGCAAGCATGTTAGGAATCTCTTCGAGCAAGAGACACCTGAAATTCCACCTGTACAAGTCGAGACAAGACAGGAGACGACTTCGGATGAGAGCCTTGACTTGGGGACGAATGGAAGGAAGTCCTTTCGCAAAGGGAAAGGCAATAGATACGCCGATATTATGGCCAGTGGGAAATTAATTAAAAACAAACGTGCCAGTGTGGAAAAGAGTGACAAGCTTCCAGCCACCGATGTGAGCAATCAACAGACCAATAAGCTAGAACTGAACTCAACTATCAAAAAGTTACAGGAGAGACTTCAGAATACTACCAATAAAGTTGAAGTGACAAAAGATGTTGTTGAGAAACATTTAAATAATGAAGCAAATAAAGTTGTAAATGATGTATCAACCGAGAAGATTGAACGTATCAGAACAATTTCGGAGGTGTCTGAAATGTCCGATATGGCAGACTACTCAAAAGCTATCCCTTCCTTTGATTTAGAATCCCGAATTGCCCAACTTCCTTATCTTTCCTACGACACGTATATTCAACGCAAACAGGAAAGACGGAAACTCCCTAAGGGTGGCAAGAAAACCAAAAAGAAGCAAGTTCAGGGTCAGAATCACGAGACAAGAAAGCGATCTTATAATGACGCTCTCGGTGTAGAGACAAAAGTCGAGGTTAATATAATCAACGGCAGGAAGACGGACGAGAAACAAACTGGGTCAAAGAAGAGGAAGAACAAGCATAATATCACGCACTTGAAAGACCTGAAAACCGTCACTCAGATCCAGGAAGTCCGATCCATTGAATCGGACCTCTCTGGATTGAATGCACTCGCGGATGCGGCGTTGAAAATGAGTAACAACAATAATTACAGGACTTGTGACGTCCCCCACGAGACGAACGGATGAAACTCTTTCATCGATGGGAAACTAGGTGCCTGAAAATTGACATATTTTTCTAAACTTCATTCGCAATCGCTTTGGTTGACGAGATATCTGAAAACTAGCTAATTCAACTATTGTTAAATGTTTGAATATTTCTATATTCCTGTTGTACATTGCGTTGTATTTGTAGGTTACGGCAGAGGTATGAGGTTGAGGTTTCGAGGTTAAGAACCTCAAATACAAAAATATGAGGTTATGATTAGTTAGTGCTATAGTTACCAGCAGTTATTGAAAAATTAGTGTGTTACAGTTGTCGAGATATTGAATTCGGTTGAACATACATTGATTACCAAATTTTATGCTAGTTACTCGTATTAAATTTCTTTAACATAAGATCATGCGATTATTTCATAGTCATAATGATAGAAATTAAAATTGTGCTTGACGAAATGATAGAGGAAAGAAAATAGTAGATTGAAGAGTGTTGTCTGAGGAGTTGTATACGAAAAATTCAGATGAATTTAGAATGACAAGAAGTGGAACCGAAAGTATTTTTACAAAGATCTAAGAAACTATTGTGAAATAGGCAACACCATGCGTGATAATATGACTTAAGATGAGTTAAGATTGACTGCTGTGAAGTGTAGAGAGAGGATTACTGATGGATTTGCCTTAGATTGAGAATGAAAAGAGTCACTATTCTTTATACACAAACATATAAATGAAAATCAAGTTTAGATGCGTTTAAACGCATTATTTTCGCGAAATAAGTCGTTTAAACGCATCG
>WSZQ02053579.1:0-24168 GCA_019419845.2 Weissflogia rhopalogaster
TATTTAATTATTGAATGTTGTAAGTGTGCAATGGTTATACTGAGGCTGGAATGCCAATAAAGGTTATACATACATACTTACAACCAAAGTCGAAGAAGAAATGTAGATCTTATACAACAAGAGTAGAAAAAGGTAATTGTGTATATAATAACAACAAATAACGTCAAGTTCATCGATAGAATTGTTTCGAGATATTTTTGTTACCGATTTGAAGAACGTTGTTATGAGAAAGCACGTTTGAAACTTTGTTAAGGAATAAATCAATTCAATCATTAAATAACTGTTTAGGTTAGAACTTCGTCATTTCAAAAGTAAAAAAATACAACATTTGGACCTTGCTAGGTATATATTCATCCGTAAATTTGAAGTTAAATTGCATTAATATTATTGACCTTTAACATTTCGGAACGTGAGCAAGATTTTTTATACCAAATTTTCATCTAGCTTTCCGTCTGCATTTACAACCAAAAACGTTACAAAGAACACAATATTCTTTTCTACCTGAATCTCCATACTTGTAATAAAATAAAAGACCGGTCTGAAATATACTAAAAGATCTTGCTACAAAACTTTATTAGCGTTTTTATGAGAGGTGAGTTTTCGAGTGCAGCATTTGTGATGTACATATGTTACTTAGATCGGGGTTTGGCCCAGGTCAGTTCAAATGTGCAAATCCGCGATTTGTGTGTAGCCTGTGATTTATCACCAAAATCACAAGCTACACTCGAAGTCTCACCTCCCATAAGAAACGCTAATCAACCTTTGCAACTAAGTTTTGTAGTTAACTTCAGAGTGGTAAAAGTATTAATATTTGGTATGTCTAAACTCGCAGGGAGTGACCAAAACTCACGATTTTTCCTCTTCTTTGCTCGATTTTCGCAACGCGATAAAGTGTAACACAACGTGGGAATTACATTGATTGCAATTTACACGCTTTAGTATAAATGAAAAACGGTAATCGTGCACATTGTTTATATAATTTCCCAACGAAGTTTCTAAATAGCCACATATATTACGAAGTCGTGTAGGAGTTGAATATCTTCTAATCGCATATGGTGCGATTTGAATGCTTGGGCGATAATTAATTTGGTAGCGTCTAACTTGAGTCGGAGGCGCTTATCATTAATTGTTTAGTACAGAAGGCGCTCTTACTTCTACGTAGAGAGGTAAATGTTTGACTTGCAATTTGTGCGGATTGCAGACACGCGAATCGCGGAGACTTTAAAAGCGTGAGATCGCGCTTCGGTGTCTGTGCTGAGTTGAGAAGCTGAGTATCTTCGTGCCGATAGTTTTGCTGCGTGTTCCAAACGGATTCGTGAAAGGCGATTTTTATCGCAATCTGGACAAGTGCGCACTAGGTTTGAGGAAAAGCTTCAGAGAAGAGCCACCATCTTTCACTACTCGTTTTACCTTAGTGTAATTATATAAATTGAAGTTTGGTAATTTTTGCTCTAAGTGGTACTATATTTTAAATTTTTCTTTTTCTTTCAATTTCCGTTTAGTAAAATTATAATAATTAGTTACCAGAGCACTGTGAAACATCTAAGGTAGACGTTTCCATCGCGTGTCTCCCTTTCTTTAATATACTCTATTGACACCCCCTTTGTATATATTATTTTCGGGCTTTTAAGTTTTCATGATAATGTAACCTCCCCACAATACAAGTATTCAGTAATACAACTAGGTGGAGGTTCAGCCATTCAGGCTGAACCGAGACTTATCGCAGGGTTTTAGAAATGAAATAAGCTAGCAGGAGTATTTCACATGGTTGTGATTTATCTGTGAGCATGTATTGCCCTTCACTTTCTTGTTCTAGCTATTGAGGGACTTATCAAACTTTTTAGGTATGAAGATCATCCAGATCGAGCATTTCTTGGTACATTTTTTGTGGTTCTTATTCCTCTGAAGTATGTATTACCCTTCATTTTTTTGGTCTAGCTATTATTGTATATTCTCGTGCCTCCCCTGCTAAGCCAAGGAGCCTGCTTAGGAAGGAGCTCTTCCCAGTTTTCACGAAATGTCAAGCATTTGAACTTAGCGTAGCGATTTGCAAGGAAAATGGGTTTTTTGACCAGGAAACAAAAAATTAACCAATGCAAGGAGTAATTTTCGATATATTTTTGTATCCGATTTGAGAAATATGGTTTTGTGAAC
The DNA here is from genome assembly GCA_019419845.2 of Weissflogia rhopalogaster. NCBI lineage: Eukaryota > Metazoa > Arthropoda > Insecta > Coleoptera > Staphylinidae > Weissflogia > Weissflogia rhopalogaster. The sequence continues at coordinate 2,155 of WSZQ02053579.1, forward strand.
AAACGCTTTTGAAAATTTGATGATGACAAAATCAATTCAATCAAAAAAATAATAATGAATATTAAATACATATTTATTTGAAACTTACATCGGATATTTTTAAGATATCGAACTTTAAGAAAATAAAGTTAAAAATCGATCATTTGATTCTTTACGAAAAAGTTTTTGTACTGGATATTGAAGGTTATATTAAGTCTCAAGTATACTGAGACTTAATACCAGGAAATATTAGCTAAATCAGGTCAGATCTATTTGTATAAGAATGACTGATATTAGAAGGTTATCAAAAACAATATTTTATATAAATTCATTTAGAGTTCAATGAACCCACAATCATTGTAATCATTTTTACCATGCACCAAGGAAAGAATACTGTTAATATTTCCTGCTTTCCTTTCATCTTATATTATTGTATTTTATTGCAATACATTTCTGCGATTGCTTACCTTTCAAATGAACAATCTCCAACTTGTAGATGCGAACTAAAGCTAAAAGTGCAGAGAATTGTTCGTTAATTTAAATTCTCTCCCAGAAAACAAAAAATATATACTAATATACTGTTAATCTTTCATTGTATAAGTAACAGTCATTAGCACTAAATTAAATTAATTAAAATACATGTTCATATACCGTCTCAGTTTAAAATAATAATGAATTTATAATCGTACGAAATTAAGGAAAAGACATTCAATTGTTTTAAAAATATTTACCCTACATTAAAGGTCTCATATATTATGTTTATTATATTTTCCAACTATAATTTGGGGGAATGTTAACAATTGGAATTTTATAAAATAAAAGGCAAAAAGTAACAAAGAATTCCATTTAAACTAAACATGTTGCCATTTAACATTTTAATGAATCTTTCATTTCGACGAATTTTACGGCGATAGTTATTTTGTTTAAATCACGTTGTGTGTCTATGACGAGCACGACAGGTGAACAATTACCGAAACTGAATGGGAAAATTCACACTTTCACGAGCGTCGAAATTCGTATTGTTTCCGACCAAACAATGCACACCACATTGCCAAACTCCGGTAACTGAATGAAAAGAGTCTATCAACAACAAGCATTCTCTCAAACATACATACATAAATGCATTCAATTTTTGTTTTGATTAACATTGAAATAAATATTTCGTCTGCGACGAGGAATAATTACTTCCTGTGTGCCTATTTTTGCCCAAAATTTGGCCTTATTGTTAGTATATGGGTTATGTAAATAAATATATTAGATTAACATGAATATGTCCTCTATTCATAAATTTCAACGACATTTAGTATGGTATAAGGCTAGAACTTAATTATGCTGAAGTCCCTAAAAGGAGCTTTGAAAATTGTTTGCATCATCATCTGCTCGCACAGTCAGGCACTACTGAAGACGCTTAAAGGACCTTGTAAGTCGAACAAGACGATCTGGAAAAGCCAAAACAGCTTCAGCAACTGGCTAAGAACAACTGCGTTCCAGGCCACAGGGGTATACCTGGCCACGACATGACTGATAAACTAAGCATGACAGGGGCAAGGACAAAGTTCACGGCACAAGAACCTTTTTGTGGACTCGCCATTGATGGATGGAAGAAAGGGAGATCTATGGGAAGAGGACATAAAACAAAAACACTGGGAAATCACTCCCAGTGTGAGGCAGACAAAACGTCTTCTAAAACCTCATAACAACCAAATGTATCATCTGAAAATGATGGGAAAGGAGTCCTGCGAAAAATACAGGCTATGTCACAAAGACACATAGACGTCCGAGCACATAATTTGCTCATGCAAGTCAGCGGAAGGTTTGAGTTACAACCCCCTTGGCATCCTACTGGCCTTGCAACATCCTACTTGCAGAGTAAGAAGGCAGGTTAACGCCCAAGGATGTTGTAAGGTTCACAAATAACCTAGGGCTTCTTTCATGTTAGGGTGTTGGGGCAGAACAATTGATCAATCTGGTCGCAGTTCTCAAGACTCATTAGCCCTTATGACCTATATCGTAGAGTAATATACACTTAGAAACTTTTAACCATTTTGAATATGGGATCGGGATATTTGTTATCTGAAAGTTAACGCTTTCGAGAACATTTATAATAAGTTTTTAATAAGAACATGGTTGATGGCCACTGTCCATGAGGTCCCAGGTTCGATTCTCGGTGGGGATGCACATTAAAGTGAATTCTTCTTCTTATCAATAGTGTTAGCCTCTAATATGACCAATTACATTGAAAAAGAATTGAATAGAGCTAATGACCATGGCGGTCGATGCTCGGTAAAATCAAACAAAAAAATAAGAACATTGGCCGAGTACTGTAGCCGTCTGTGAAGTCCCATGAAAAATGCCCAAAATCGTAACAAGTGCCGTTTCGTCAAACAAAAAACAAATACAATAATAAGATTTTTGGCAAAACGGCGAGCGTTTCAACCTTTCGTAGCGATTGTCAAGGTAAAATTCGTTCTTATTATGCACAAAAACTGTTGGCAAAATATAACTTCTAGTTCATCGGTTGACTGGTTTTCCATATATTTTTGTTCCCGGTGAGACAAACGTGGTTTGAGAAAATCGCATTTAAAAATTTGTTGATGAATAAATAAATTCTATTAATAAATATCTATTTGAGTTAAAACTTCGCGGTGTCTTGGAATTTTTATGTGAAACTTGCCACAGACATTTTTAAGATGCATTTCACGAAAATGAAAAATTGAAACAATTTAATGTATAATTTCAAACACAGTGTTCTTTCACGTAAAAAACTATATTTTAGTGGGAAAGGGTTGTCGTGTTTATATCGCCTCGTTTATTGAATTGCTCAGCGGTGTACAATCTATCAACCCCAATTTGTTTTTATACAGTTTTAAATTTAAAGTGCAGCTCTCAAAGTTTTCAAACCACCACCTCTTCTCGCCTCCTCATCTTTTTCTCTGCTACTGCTCTTTTTACCATTTCCGTCCCCTCCTTGCAGGGTACACCTTTACTGTACTCTACCCCCCATCCATATATTTCTTCCTGATTCCTCTGACCTATAGTGTGCTCTTATTCCTGTCAGTTGTATACTCAGGCCTCCGTCCGACCACTTGTCTTCTGTAGTTCACTGGGTTGTATGAACTCTCACAAGTTCCTAAACTACCTAAGCGTACCACCCTCATATACTTTAATTATATATAAAATGCCATAAAATAGCCAAAACGTCCAGGAGAACATTCTTGGGTAGTTTAGCAATTAATTAACCCGTAATTGATATTACCCCTTAGAGGTGAACTTTGCTCATAGATAATACATATGTATAGTAACACAAGTGCTACAGTAAAATTTGCATTAGATTTTAGTTCACCCCAAGCCGCAAGTATAGAGTGGCGCCACTCTATGCTATTTGCTTTCTTTAATTTTAAATACTTTTTCAAATTTAAAGACAATTTTTCAAATACAGATTTATTTTTAAAGATATTACATATTATTATCATCAAATGCAAATCTTCTGGGTCGTGCTGGAACATTCCTTCGATGAAGGGTATTAAAATCATTTGAAAATATGCTGCTTACCGAGTATTTGTTTTTGAGAAGGTGACTAACTTGAAGATTTTAGTCGCTTTGAAGAATGAAATTATATGCAGACTTACATTACGATTCCGATCGATTCAATCTGCATGTAGCATGTAGTTGTTCTTTAATGATAGAGTCTTTTTAAATCAAGTATTGACAATATATCAAAAGCAAAAAGGTTGGGTCATACAGAGCAATAAATGAAACGAAACTGTTTATTAACATTTCAAAACTCGTCGCCGGTTGGAAACACCTAATACTGACTTCGCTTATGGGAACGACGTAAAATCACAACACAAATCCAATAAAATAACAAATACATTGATGTCAAAATAATATCTAACCATAGCAACGATTTAAAGTTTGCAAGCTTTTATTTAATTTATACTTATTTAAATTATTAGGAAATGTCAAAAATCTATTGTTAGTTAAACTTGACTATGAAAACATAACATTACTAAATTATAAGAACTTAGTAAATTCAATTTACTTACAATCAAATAATTGGCAATGGAAACAAATTATTTATTGATTTAATTTTTCCGGAACTTATGAAAATTCAATGAAGTGAAATGCAAATGGTTCTTTCCACATATTCCGCGTATTCTCATCAAGGAAGAAAAAAATGTCATCGCGTACGAGTCAACGATCGCCACAAACGCGGTGAAATTCATCGTTCGTATTTCTCAGCTATTCGTAGCGCACATTCGTGCTTCGACTTTAGAAAGTGCGCAACTCGTTTGCACAGGCATCCTTCGCGGCATTCGTCTCGTCGATGCGCACACGGCGCACATACACCAGTGATATGCAAATGTTGACAATGACAGTCCGCGGATGATTTCAAGGAAACGTGCACAATCGTGGCTAAGGCAGCAGAGTTAAGTGAGTCACAAATCCAGGGAAATACGACGACAATTAAATATTACAGTCGCAGATGGCGGCGAAGTTTGATAGTGACTATTAATAGCACAAAAGGTGAAAATGAACACGCGATATATTGAAATTTTACCAGACAACTAGGATATTTAATATGACTTATAATATTGCATTTCAAGATTTGATTTTTGATATTTGCATTTTATAATGTTTGTTTTTTAATAACGTTTTCCTGTTCAGTTGGACTACGAACTATAGTTGAACCTAACCTCGTACGAACGCTTTGATTACATTATATATGTCACACTAGACATGTCAAAAAATATTGATATTGTTAAATATTGATATATCGGTCTCACAATTTCGATATTTATCGATAATTTCATTTTTCATAATATCGATATCGAAATTCTTAATATCGTTTTGACATGTCATTGACGCAACCGCCTTCTGAGAACTATTCTGAGAAGTCCAAAAGTGGCAATTTTTCTTTTTAACGCCACATTTTAGGTTCTTTAAAATAATTCTTAATCCATTGATATTTGTTGGAATCATAAGATTAAGGTCAACATCGATCTTTTGCTACTTTTATGTGTTATTGCAATTATTATATTTGGTGAAAAGACTGATATATGTATTATTATTATTAGTATTTGTTTAAATATCGATATTCGTCGTTACCATAAGATTAATAATAACAAAAACAAATCACTGCAGATTGTTGGGAATTGTAATTAGTTCTGAAACCCATATACAGATAGCGCTTCGGTGGAATTTCTATTTGATCAATATTAATAATATCGATATTTCCAAGACTATATTTTGATATTAATATATCGAAAAATTAGAAATATCCATATCGACAAATATCGATATTTCATCATCGTCTGACATGTCTATGTCACATCATCTACAACTTTATAAATGGCTTTAAGAAAATTCCACACAGACGCGCGGAGATGAATTTATATGTTTTGTAGTTAAATCTCCATGTTTGACATAAACGTATGAAATAAACTTACTTGTATATTACTATTAGGTAAGTTTTATTTAAGGTTATTACAGTCCTTTAATCGCAATAGCCATAATTCTTTCCATCTTTTCGGGGTCATCCTCGGGGTCGTTTTGCTATTTTCAGAGTTCTGCATCTTTCTATTCTATCGGTGAGTTGGGCCCCATCTGGTCTTATTTATCAATTAACTTCTCTTTGCCCCAGTTTTTAGTAATCAGGCATTATATTCGCATTTCTGTGGTCTGTGTATTGATGGTGGGATAGTGAATAGCGGAAGCGAGGAGGCAGATCGATGCTGAAGTGAATCGGAGGAACAGGTCAAATTGTGAAGATAGAGCCAAATGCTTGAAATATATCATGTCGGAGAGGGGTTGACAAATGAGAGCATGTGAATGTGATCGCAGTATAGACAAATTGCTTGAAATGAGTGATGTCGGAGAGAGGATTGCAAATAGCATCAAGCAGATTGAGGAGGAAAAAATGAGCAACGTTTACATTCATTCTTGCAGAACAAGTCACCCTTGTTCTACAAGAACGGAATGTAAACATTTCTCGTTGTAATTTTTAGTAGTATTTATTTCGGGCAATGAATTCAGTTGTAATGCTAGATTCCAATAAAACAGTCTCTAAGTTGCGGCTTTCTTAATAATATCTTTAACGATAAGGAGTTCAGTTCTTTTGTTCAAGGATCTTAGTAATAGTTCAGAATAGTTCAATGTGGCAATCGAAAAATAGTAATCCGAAATACAAATAAAGGAAATGCCAAAGTATAACGTTCGCGCCACTGGCAATATTTGAAGTTTGGCACCGCCGCTTGTTAAGCCTCGCATACGCCAGGGTGACTACCCTCCCTCACGCCCTTCATGCGCTCCAATATATCGGAAGAAAATTAGTTTCTAAGCAGCATCAACTTGAGTAAGTTCTCTTCTACTACACCATCATTCCTATACGCCCGTGCCATATTCTTTACGCCTTAGTTTTACTCTACTGCGGAACTCAGTAGAGCTCTTTAGGTAGGCTCTCGAGAATTTATAACCCGCTGGGTAATAATTTCGTTAAGACGCATGAGCGCATTCATACAAATAGATTAATGTACGGCATTTGTGCTGATATTTCCCACGGGCCAGTTTTTGAATTCCAGCGTTCTTAGACTTCCTGGTTGGCCCGGCGAATATGTGTCAATTCATTACATTTGTATGCTCATGTTAATTTTATTCTGGTAATATATTATGTGCTGGTTCACTTTGGTCCTTGTTTCCGAATACTCAATAGATAGTTAGGATTGTCGCCATTCCTGGATGATCTCCTGCATTAAATGCGCCTCGGCGATTCTGCAGGCAAGTTATGACCCTATGAATCGCGCTTTCTCACCTCTTTGAGCGAATTCATCGATGTCCGTTATTCCACTATGCCCTGGCACCCATGCCAACGTTAGATGGTTCTTCACTCAGAACTTTTGACCAGCTGGTGAGGAATCCGAGGCATAATCCTTTTAGCCCTTATAAATGCAGGATTTGAAACATGCTGTATTAACCATGTGTTCACTGCTTGGATAGTCAAATGTGCGCACATCTTTCTACAGCAAATATTTCAACCTGTAGGACTCTGGCCGTCTTGCCTAGGTGACAGGGCTCCTTGTTCCGGGCGTATATACCTATGTTACACTTGTTGCGAACCAAAAAAAACTCAGCCATGCAAGATAAAACTAACAAAGTCTGATTCCTTGGCTCGTCCAAAAGAATTCAAAAAGTTCGGACTCACACCTACCCGATGCTTTCGCGGTTGAAATAGGAGAAGATGTCCATAAGTTGAATGTTGGAAAGTAACTAACTTTATTTTAGAAAGATTCTTACAACTAGCTGCAGGACACACCCCCATCCTTCTCCCTCACACCTTCTGGAAACGCTTTCCGCTCTCTCTCCCATACACACACCCACACACCGGCTGCCTCAACCTCGACTGAAGGTACGGTGACCTTAGCCGAGATCAAGCCGTTCCACATTTCCGTCGCACAGCGCCACACTAACCACTTACAACCCTCACGCCGTCGCCACAACCGTTATCTTTATTACGCAACGGCTGAGGGTTTACAAAAAACCGACTAAACATAGTTAAGTGGAAATAAACTAATCTTAGCACTAAATAACTAGAAAATAGGGCATCGGTTCACGACAATGCCAGTAATAAAATCACCTATTGATGTTGATTTTAGGAACATAGGTGCCGTTCAGTAACTTTTACCAGACGAATTCGGTTTCGCTCCTGTGTCTTGGCATATTAGATTTACGGAGATAGGATGTAAGCCATTGATCAATCCTTTTCGTTACTCAGGATCAAGGAGAGTGTGGAGTGCGAGATTTTATATTTTGCAGGGTTGTGAACCCAGCACTATTATGCTAATACACCTGAGCGTTGTCAGTGCGCCTTCCACACCACCGAATAAATTTTTTGTTACATAAAGTTATTATTCATTTAAAGCCTTTTTTGAAATACTATCTTCTTTTCTTTCGTGCGTCCAGTAGGCACAACAGAAATAATGTTTGGTTACTTCCAGGTAGAACTATTTGCAAGGAATAGCAACGACGAAATAATAAATAAACGCGCACCCCGATACCTTGGCAAAGTCCTAATAATAATGCGCATGATAATAAAGAAGATTAATTTGAAATTAAAATAAACTTTCATTTCAATATATAACAAGCAATAATTTCATATCTATCTAATTTATCACATTAGGCACCACCATCATCAGCCTGAATGAATGACAGTAACCTTAATTATAAAACGATGTTAATGACATTTTTCCCAGACACCTGCTGAGCTATTCTCCACTAAATAGGCAAAGAACGTGCGCCACTCTCGCAGCCACTCAACATATCCATCGATCAGTTTCTAACAATGACAAACGCTTTCCTACGACTGTGTACAGTGGGCAGGTTATTAGTCTAAATGGCTGGGATTACATTGCGTTTACTGTACATTACAATTCTGCAATTAACGCAAGTGCAAGATGTGAGATGTGAGTGCGCGACCCGCAGTGACTAATTGCTGCGTGTGCGCGAGTCACATGCATTTGTAATCGATGCACGCCCGGCATGCGATTGCGAAATCTGTGTGCTGCGAAATGTGAGCGCTCTGTCGTGGATGCAATGGAGACGGTGTTGTTAATAGAGGGTTAGGTTAGGTTAGATGGCATCGGATTTGCGGATCGCTTGCGATGGGAATGCGGCCGTAAAAGGTCGTCGCTTTGCCATTTTTCCCGATTGTTGCGTTTCTTCACTGATTCTACCATTGAGGAGGCTGAGTATACTGAACTTTGTATAGGTACACCCACTTTAAAACCATTATTGGCAGGTTCTTTTCAAGTTTTATTCTAATTATAGTATACGTTTAAGGCTCTAGAGCAGACAAAAATGATGTAATATGTAAAAAATATGTAATATTTGTGTAATTTTATTAATTACGTCTGTTGGACAGACTTTTTGAAGTTTTAAATTAGTAATTGAATTAAATCAAGAATTCTTATTACCTTTTCTTTAACATAATAAGAAACACATTATCGTTAAATAACTCGTTCGGTTATAACTTTGCACAAAAAGTATACAGTAAAAACTCATTACTTGCGCTTCCTTCATTCCTACTTTCTTTCTACTATTCGCGGATCTAATAAGTGCATACATAATAAAATACATAATAAAAGGATTCCAATAGGTATCCTACCTAATAACCCTTGTAAGTGCAGTCAAATGGATGTATTATGGAATGCTGGTTGAAATATGACGTGGCAAAATACATCGTAAACATAAAATAATCATTAGAAGTGACACACATTGAAGACATGCTGGAAAAAAAACTGTGACTTGATCTAATTGTAAGAATTGATATGAGAACGTGAAAAAACAAAGCCAAATAGGATTGTGGGATGCAGTAAACAAAATAAAGTTATTCACATCCTGCAATGTATAGCATACCCCATTTAAATAATGTTAAAACAAGAAAGAAACAAACAAAGAAAACAAGAAAGTTGACCATGTTTTGTAGGTCGCCTATTATTATCCGGTGTCAAATATAAACAAAATTATTAAATAATTAAATGGTGTGTTAGAAATCCAATATTCGGAGAGGTAAAAAATGAGAAATACAGCTCCAAGCTCATGGTGGCATGACTAGGCAGGCGATAAAAATTACATGTTTAACATGCATATGCAATAAAATAGTGTTACGAGTGAATTCTGAAAATTTGACCCCTGTATGACCAAAATAAAGGATTATATCCAGCTTCTTTTGCAAAATAAACCACTGTGTGCCGCAGGCGGAAAATACACCCCATTTACACACGAGTATCGTTCGCTACTTTTCCGTTTGGAAAATGTTTGTTCCTCGAATTGCTTCATCTCCTTTTAAATACATTCGCCAGTCAATGATAAGTACATATAGAACCTTTATTGGCATTTCAACACTTCATTTTATAAATACCCACTACCCTTTAAAATATCACTAAAAATTAATCACAATTATTAAATTAATTGATAACAATACAATAAGCAGAAAAATAATAAACAATTAAATACACATACAACTAATAACAAAAACCCAATTTGAGCCCCAGCAATATCACAGCAACATCCACGAGTCACTTCTCATACCGCTCTCCTCCTCCTTCTTACATTTACCAATGTGGTGATTGACGCCAACCCCTTCCCTGACTCTTCCAATCACACCTCTACTCGTTTTCCTCTCCTACCCTCCTTCAAAGCCCATTCCACCTTCACCTCAACACACAGCCACAGAGCCCCTCCCCGTCCATATAACCCGGATCGCCACATCGGAAAGCCCCACCGCTTCGTATGCCCTGGTATAGAAGAACGAAGTTAAAGCCGGCTGTGTGTCGGCCCCCTAAGTATCAATAGAAGGAGGCAATGTCGGCGAGCATTGGTACATTTCATTAGTTGCTTGGCGAATGCAGCTCTTAAAGATTTTGACCAATGTCTTCTTAATGTATAAATCTTAATAATTGGTCATGACTATTATAGACATGACTAAAACAAAAGTACGTGTGCGTTACATTAGTAGCTTCTATAATCGTGCTCCAAAGGCTTTTGCAACGGTTTCTGTTTTCGCGGTTTCTGTTTTATGGAACATGTACCCCCGAATAAAGAGCTTTTACTGTATTCATAACAAAATTATAAGTAACATTAAAACTATTATTGTGACAATCCAAACATATTTACGAAAGTTATAAGGAGTAAACATATTTTTCTAGGATATATGTAAATCCAATCTGAAAAATGAATAATGAATTGAAATCGAAGAATCACGAAGAATCAAAATGAAAATAACAAATCTTCTGTTATGGGCCATTGCCCTATAACCTATATAAAATTAATTATGAATACTAATAGTACCATAAACAATAATAAATAATTACAACTATTGACAGGAACGCAGATAACCTTCTATATTGTGTTTGCAATATTTATTAATGTTTAGAAAGAACTAATCTAGTTATTAAACTCATTGAGGTGGAAATGAGCTTGTAACGTAATGAAATATTCCACTTCGAGTTTAATGACACTTTAATTAGTGCGTATAATTAAATACATTTCACGCATGAAGTCAGAATGTTCTGTAAATTCCCGTATTTGTCCAATTAGTGCCTTATTGGAGAGTTTTTAGTTATTATTTGCATTTATTTCTGTCTTGCGAAAACATACTCTTTGTTAAAATTTGATCCAGTGAATGATTTAGAAAATAAACTAAATACCAAAACTAAGAACTTCCATACAGCGGATAAATATCATCTTATAATTAGCTTCAAATTATTATGATGTCATAATTGTTGCAAATTTCCGATGACTCATAGCATATTTTCAATTTTGAATCGTTTCCCACCATAATTTTGCCCACTCATAACAATATGGAAATTTCTAATAGGTATTAAAGTGAAATTTAATTTGAAACCCATCGCGTCGTCGTTGCCATCGGATACCCCTAAAAACATAAATCACATAGGATTTACAATCTACTCGCTGACAGTTGATGGAAAATCAATTTAATTTTTGTCTGGAGAAATTCGCTTTCAGTCTCACGCGTTTGGTTTTTAGTAATACGATCGAAGATATTGCACAAACAGAAGGAGTTTGCGAAACTCCTCGCTACAGGAAAAAAGGTATTCTGCTGTGCATGGCATGTGCTGGTGCACTGTACACTGCATTGTATGGTAGCGAGGAGGAAAAGTTGCATGCATACATGCAACAATCGTGATTATTTTACGCCTGAGATTATCCTATATGTTACATAAATTTCCTTGCGAACGTACATGGCTTACGATTAAGTTACGAATGTTTTATTATGCATTGAATATTTGTTATTAGCGCATGCGAATTGTGATGCAAAAGGAAAACGTCTTTGGCAATGTCAAGAATAGTTTCCTTCTGTTTATTTTATTATATAAATGAAATTTGATTTATGAGTTATATATCATTTCCATCTCAATTATTACGAACACAAATGATTAAATATTTGGGGGTACAATATTGCGGGTGAGGGGAGAGCGTAATAGTAAGTTTAAGACGTCTCCTTTGATGTTAAAAATCTGTTTCCATCAGTCTCGGTTTATAAAGCTCATTGACCAAAATAATATTAATAATGCCGATGACTTTGAAGAAATCCTAGATCTATGCACTGAGTTGAACCATTTCCAGTTCAACAAAAAAACATGCATACAGCATTCCGGGCTACCAATGGGTTCTCCCTTACTGGTCGAAATATGTATGGCTTCATTCGAAAAAAATCTATTTGCATCTGCTCATCCTCTTCAGAACATCAAAAAATGGTACAGATACGTTGATGACGTTTTCTGTATTTGGTCAGGAACAGATCTAAGTCTTAAACATTCTTAAAAATATGGTTTTAATTAGATACCAAAACTAAGAACTTATCATCTTATAATTAGCTCCAAATTATTATGATGTCATAATTGTTGCAAATTTCCGATGACTCATAGCATCTTTCCAATATTGCGGGTGAGGGGAGAGCGTAGTCTAGCTGGTCGTTTAAGACGTTGTCCGCCTTATCATTTATGGCCCTTTTTATATATATATTCAAGCACTTCAAGCACGTTTAGCTTGTAGTCTTTGGGAGCCAGATGGAGAATTTTTAGGCCGTCAATTGAACATGTGTGGTCCGCATTGATTAGGTGCTACACACTACTTCAAACATTCAACTTCAAAAATTAAGATTAATTGCTGAACCGTTGTAACTATCGATCTCTCGATATGCTTAAACTCATTTTTCACGAAAATAAGTCGATTTAATACATTTAAACATGTTTTTCTCTCATATTTTAGTGAATACTTGTCAATACTTCAGAAATCACATGTTAATTCCTGAACCGTTGCAGCCAATGATCTCTCCATGTGCTTAAACGACTTTTCATGGAAATAAGATTTAGCACATAAAAATACAATACAAATTCAATACAATGGTTAGGTGCTGAGTAAATTAATTCAGTTAACCGCTGCAGTTGCAAAGTTATAAAGAATTCGATAAATTGTCCAAATTCGATAATGTCTAAATTTGATCATTTGTTTTCAAACAAATAAAGGAAAATACAATGATTACGTACTGAGAAAATTAATACAGTTTATAGCTATAGTTGGAAAGTTATAAAAAAAAAAATCGATAAACTGACCGGGCGATGATTACATTAATACTACTTACTTTATTATAATTACTGCCCATGAAGAATACATTGAACAAAGTATAATATACACCAGAAACCTACCAAACTGATAATCTGAAACATGCTAATTTTTCACATTTTCTCGATTTATGCAACTATGTATATAATTATATAATTTGCATTATTCTTAAAATTATGGAACAAATCCGCAAAGTCCAAGGTATTTGTTTAAATATTGAAATTAAATTGTAATGCAATATTCGAACCTAATTGTTACGGATAGCTGGAATTTATTTATATATTTCTTCTTGTACTTTTGTTGGCTAAAATCAAACATGTACAAATATATGCCGTAATTTTGGTTTGCATACATTATATCGTGACAAATCTATGTCACAGACATTTGGATGGTCTTAAATTTTACATTTGTGAACTCGGAACACCTTAATTAATCTTACCATTAAACTTGTTAATGCATCGCCGGGACTCTTGTTGAACGGATCTCACATCGCTTCTTCAAAATATTCTCTCGATGTGCTTAAACAATTTCTTCACGAAAATAAATCGATTTAGCACATCAGAACACGTTTTCTCATATATTTAGGCGAATATTTGCAAAAGTTAAGAAATCGCATGTTAATTCCTAAACCGTTGTTGCTATCGATCTCTCGATTTTCCACGAATATAAAATACAATGATTAAATGCCGAGCAACTTAATACAGTTTAACGCTGAAGTTGGAAAGTTATAAAAAAATTCGATAAACTGTCTGGGCGATATAATGAAGAATATATTGAACATACCAACCTGATAAACTGAAACATACTAATTTTCACATTTTCTCGATTTATGTAACTATGTATCACATTTTATAATTTGCATTCAGTTAAAATTATGGAACTAATAATTCTCTAATATCCGTAAAGTTCAAGGTATTTGTTTAAAATATTGAAATTAAATTCAGTGCAATTTAACCTAAATGTTACGGATAGCTGGAATTTATTTATATATTTCTTCTTGTATTTAGCTAAAATTTACAAAATCATATATAAATATATACTAAAATATTGGTTCGCATACATTATATCGTGACAAATCTATGTCACAAATATTTAGAAGGTCTCAAATTTTACATTTGTGAATCAAGTCGGAACACCTTAATTAATCGCGTTTAACGAATAAACGTCTTAAATATAATAAACGAAATTTTTAGTTTTTACTCATCATAATCATCATAACTGTAATTTACGTCATCAGCGAGTTGCGATCGGTCACCGGCAATCGAAACAGAAACAAAAAATACATTTCGTTATTTCACGTTCAAGGCCTCGACCCACTTTTCGTATGCCTTTCACAATCGTCTTCGATTCGCTACGTTAGGATTACCTACTTGTCTAATATATGCAATTATAATTTTAAAAAAATATATAATAATACATGTTATATCTTAATTCCAGAATCAATAACAAATCAACCATATATCCAAGAAATTACAACAACCAGTTTAACAGACTTATTAACATCTACAGTTCCTACCTTGAATATCAGCAAAAATGAAGATAATCAAACGAGTGAAGTGAAAAATCCCCAAATGAAGGAAAAAACAGGTAGGGCGCTTGGATTCGACCTGAATGATCAAGGCAATAATCTGAGCAATAAATCAATGGATTTGAGTGATGTCAGCCTGGATGAAGACGATGAGAATGACGAGACTCCGATGATTAGTGCGAAAATCCTCTCGGTGAAGTCGACTCTACCGGACAAGAATGAGAATCATACTGCAGTTGGTCAATGTGAAAAGGGTGGGTTAACGTACGAGAATGGGGAGAAGTTAGAAGTGGATTGCGATTTAGTATGCACGTGTACCAATGGGACTATGGACTGTGTTGATCGATGCCGTGGTCCGTATGTTAGGAAAGGAAAGAAGTTGAGTGATCCTTTCTGCCAGGAGGCTCCTAGTGATGATCAGTGCTGTTCTCTTGTTCAGTGTACTTCGGATACAGGTACATTCAATCATTTAGTTAATTTAGTTTATGATAGACATACATCGTGGCATAGAAATAACTATTGTCATTGTTATTATATCATAAATTATACTACCATTTTTTTTTTTCACCTGGCTATAACAGTAAGGAGTCATCCCATTTTTAACAATGTATCCCCCGTCCTGCGCCGTTTCTGAAATCTCCTGAATTTTGTGAAATAGATCCCAAATGGGGGTCCCGTTTACGGTATCATTTCTTGAAGTATCAGTCAATAGAATGGATGTATCGATATTTATCAATGCCGATAATTGATACCCCTACACTGCAGCTCACAACCTACAAAACTCCTCTCTCTCTCTCTGTCACCTTTTCTGGTCACCTTATTTAACAGTTGGATTAGGGTAGACACAAATTGTCTGGAAACCATTAATGGACCTATCAATATAATCAAACAGCACCATTGACAGCACCAGTGACAAGGCCTCTGTTTCTCTGTCAAGTAAATGAACGTGTCCTACTAGGCCTTTGGCGGTGAAACTAATCTGGGCATTTTTTGGCGTTCCACCCACCTATTGCCTGTTCATCGCTTTGAACACTGTGCATATGGGTTTTTCCGGGGACCGTTGCAAGTGAGTCGCTCAACCTCCGTTCGCGTTTTGACCCCGAAGCCAGGATTCCGCGGACTTGCTTAACTGCGGTGATCTAACGAGCATCGAATTCCATAATGTGGCAAGCCGCCGCTAATCTAGGTACCTAGTTACTCTTCTAGGTGCCTAGATTAGCGGCTGGTTACTGCAGGGAACCAGAAGATTGAGACAATGGCCAAGCAGTGAATGGAGAACGAGAAGCGAACTATTGAGTACTGAGCCATGATGGGATATCTGCGGAAACCGCAAAGCTAAGCTTAAATGGAGGCAGAATAGCAAAAGCCTTGGATTCTAAGCAAGGCAATGGCATATGCCAAATTCTTTCTTGCTGATGATAGCACAGAAAGTCCTACACCACCACTATAAACCTGAGGGAATTAATAGTGTTCTTAACAGGCTACCACTGGAACAAAAGTGAGGAGAACCTTCACACATTTAGTAATATAAATATAACAATGGATTGTATTTGTTTTGATAGCTTGCAAAAGGCCCTAATAATCGATGATCCCCGTATACCTTCCTAAGAAGATCCTTAAACCACAAAGTGAACATAAGCAGATTACCAAACTGATTATAACTGCGCCTCCATTTATTCACTTTTTTAGCTGCTCCATATTTGAATTAAGTTGTAGAGATAATGTATTGTCACATTTTTCCAGTAATATTCCTAGGGAGGCGCGCCTCTCACTTTGGAAACCACTGCTCGAAATTGTGAAATGCTTAAAATTTATGAGTAGTAGTAGAAAAACCAGATTGAACATTTTCTTTTTCTTATTAATTATAGAAACAGAACCACTTGAAATATGTCACTATCTCAATAAATCCTACAATAGAGGGGATGTTATCAAAGAGGGTTGCAGCGAAATATGCACTTGCGAAGCTTCTGGTAAATTAAGCTGCAAACCAAGGTAACAATTATGGTACAATCACACGTCAACAAACTAAAAAGCACTCAATTTTCAGATGTAGTCCAGTCGCAAAAACTTCCGAAAAGTGCCTCGAAATTCCAGATAAAAATGACCCTTGTTGCAAGACCGTAATCTGCGACGTTACTCTGAAAGACAATAAACTAATCTCTGCAAAATACATTAATGCCACGGCGATCAAACTTGAATTCGAATCAAAATTGGAACCAACGCAAACACTCCCGTTGATAGATGTAAGCGACGACAAAATATCCTGGAAAACATATACCCCTCTCGTCGGTGGATATCTTTCACAATTGGACGCTAATTTTAAATACGCGAAGGTTGAGAATACAGACGATTTTGTCGAGATTCAAGGACTATATGAAGAAAATACAAAAAGAAACGATACACATAATATTGATGTGAAATCCGCTCAATGTACTTATAAAGGAATGGAGTATAAATTGGAGCAGGAATTTAACGATGGTTGCGAATCTTTCTGTGTTTGTAAAGAATCAGGTGTCAAGTGTCTCAAAATGGAGTGTCCCACCTATTTTGGTACCGATGTTTTGGATCCCAATTGTATTGAATGGGAAACGGTACCTGCAAATTTCACACCAACACCACCTGTATGTTGCCCAGAACGTTTGCACTGCAAAAACAATGGTTCCTGTGAATATGACGGTGGTAACTATCAAAATTGGCAACAGATTCCCATCGAAGTGACTGGCTGCGAGAAGAGATGCTATTGTGAAATGGGCGATGTTGAGTGTCAGAATATCTGCCCTCCGGTGTCTGAATCTCCCCCTGCCAATCTGGATTGTCCGCCACATCATGCTATTATAAGCCATTTGCCTGGAGACGATTGTTGTATGTATTGGCTATGTGACGAGAGCAAAAACACAAGTAAGTAATGCTTTACTTATTATATTCAGGAATGGGACAAACGGTTATCACAGTTTAAACCCTTCATTGTGGCTTTGTGTGATTTCTAAATATCTGTTGAAATTGTGGAGATAATTTGTACATACAGACTTGTGGGACTGGACTGACTAATCCTGGTTTTGGCTTCTTCTTAATCTTGTGTATTAAACTTTTAAAACTTATCAAGAAACTTGAAAATAAATTGTGACCTAACTTGTAGGTACGCAACCACCACGCGTTGAAGAACTAGAACCAGGCCCAAACAAGACCAATGACAATATTCCATATCCTTTCCGACCCACTAAACCTCCTTCCAAGACCCAAGGACCACTTTTAATTTACGAAAATGCAGAGAGTTCGAAAGTTAAACCTTCGTTTCAACCCGATGAAAATTATTACCAGAAAAATGATAAACCGAAAAAGCCCACTCAACTATCTAAAGAAACAACAGTTAAACCTAAGGAAGATACTGCTGAACCTTCCGAAAACGAGGCTAATGATTATTTAGGTCCTTTCAATCCCTCATATGTTCCTACGAAGCCATCTAAACCTCAGAAAAGCAAGCCCAGACCAAATTTCGTTACTCCACCACCAATACGAGAGTCAATTAATAATAATGATAACTATATACCGGAATACCAAGAACCTGATCGTAAATCACCAGATAATAATCGTAATCGCACGCCTGGTATTCACATTCACGGCCAGGGTAATACGGAAGAGCTTTTAAGCATTATTAATCAACATCCTGAACTTGCCGAGTATCCTCCAGGTTCTGTTTTGGAAATTCATAACATACCGCAACGACCTAATCAGTTTAATACGAATTTGCCTCCGAATAAAAATGGCGGACTTCCACCTAGTATATCTCTAGAGCAGATCCTTCAAGAGTTCCATAAAAATGGCGCTAATACAATTAATTCCTATCCTAGTAATCCCTCTCATCCTGGACAAATATATGTCCAGGCGCCACCGCATTTACAAAGACCACAAACAAACGGACGGCCACATCAAATCATTCCAGGTTTGTCCATTCACCGTATGAGTGCTTCCTCTCTTAGAAAAGAAATATTATCCAGGACTATTTGTAGGTTTACAACATCCAGGAATGATTCCTGGTAATTTCCCTAACGTCCCTGGATACCAACCCCCCTCGAATGATGTTAACGTAAATTCTCTGGAAGCCCTGGACGCCCACACAGTCAGATTGTCATTTACGGTGCCTCCGATTATTGTAGGTCTTCATGGAAGGGTTGAAGTACGGTACACAGATGATGAGTAGGTG
Organism: Weissflogia rhopalogaster; assembly: GCA_019419845.2. NCBI lineage: Eukaryota > Metazoa > Arthropoda > Insecta > Coleoptera > Staphylinidae > Weissflogia > Weissflogia rhopalogaster. The sequence continues at coordinate 21,006 of WSZQ02053579.1, forward strand.
TTTTTATCCACTAAATTTAATGTTTAAGTTAATATGGATATCATTATTGTGTCTAGGGAAGATAATCTGAACAAATGGAAACTTCAAGTTTTTGCTACACCTAATGATCTCATTGGAACTCAGCATCTTGAATTCGATTTGGTTGGTCTACGAGCTGATACAGAGTACAGTATCAAAATCACGGTTACTCTCAGCGACCTGCACAACACTCCCTCCAGTAGAGTATATAAAATTCGTACATTGAAGGACATCCCAAGTAGTACTATGCCTACAATGATTCCAATAGAACCAGAATTGGTCATTACTGAAGTGAATGCAACTTGGGTCAGCGTGGCATGGCGTAAATTCGCCGATAATGAAATACAATTCATTGATGGGGTGCAGCTACGTTTTAAGGAACTTGACGGGAAAATCTATGCAGCCACTCCGTTGATCCATCGAGCTGTTACGAATTACACTCTAGAGAATCTCAAACCGAATACAAAATACGAAATCGGGATATTTTTTATTCCGTTTACCGGACAACACACCGAACTTCATTCGGAGCACATGATTCATTTTACAACAGCTAATGAAATTGACACGTATGGCTTCAATGTAACCCTTGAAATCTCGTTAATTAAAGCAACCAATGTTGAGATTTCTTGGTCCGGCGTACCATATCCGGAAGATAAGTATGTCAATATCTACAGAGCGATTTACCAGAGTGACTCTGGTAAGGGTGATTCAAGTACGTTCAAAGTAGCCAAACGCGATTCCCCTTCGAAAACGTCCATCAATGATTTAAAACCAGGTACTAGATATAGATTATGGTTGGAAATATACCTAACAAATGGTAAAATTAAGACCAGCAATGTGCAGGACTTCATTACAAAGCCGAGATCTGCGCCAAATCTTGGCGCATCTTCAAAGCAAGGTAATACTTTAATTTTTAAAAAATGGATCCTAGTAGTTAGTCAATTTCTTGAATATGCTTTGATTTAATTTTAATTATGTTGTAGATAAGTTGTCCGGAACGCTGGTTGATGAGAAATCGGACTATTACGGTCCCCTAGTCATTGTTGCAATCTTAGCAGCGATAGCCATTCTGAGCACATTGGTGCTTCTCATGATTCTAGTGCGACGCCATGGTCAAAACAAGGCGTGCATAACTCCACCAACGCGGGTAACGCAATCAGCTTATGATAATCCGACGTATAAAGTTGAGATTCAGCAAGAAACAATGGGTAATTATCTTGAAAATTGTCTAACTTATACTAAAATAATAACCATAATTTAAAATATAGTAAAGATAAACAAAAATGTTTTCGTTTTATTCAAGAATAAGCCATTCAGAATTGTAAAAATTACTTGATTTGTTCAAATTTCAATATTCTACTATTCTTGGTCAATTCTGTTCCAATTAAAATCTGTGGACCGTATACACACATTTATTTTTTGTTTCAGATTTATGAGAATATTAAAGACATTGTATGGTAACACATACTATATTGTAAATATTGAAAGTAAATACGTTGAACCGCCAGGAAGTGTAAGTTTTAACTAGTTTTAGATCAAAATTTATATAAAGACCTACTTTTAAAACAGTAACATTAAGTTAATTGTAAAATATTACGATAAGGCAATCGAAAGCAATAACATTAAGATGATACTAATGTGTATTTAATGTATTTATTTGAATTAATAAATTAAGGAAAATATGTATATAATGTCAATGTGGTTCGCACAACTACTATATATATAAGACTGACATTTTTGAGATTGGTTTTCTTGTAAGAGCAGAGCAAATAACTTCCGATTATATTTGTTCTGGGCCTATTTTTCACTGTCACTATTTTTCTATTTTATGAGTCTATTCATTTCAAGTCAAATTTCATCAGTTTTCTATCATGTCCCAACTGTAATTTTAGCTTATTCTGTGGCCGTCCTGGCAAAAAGCCAAAATCGTAACCCATGTCAAACCATCAATTTATATGGGTCGCAAGACCATCTGCATGCAATGGAAGCGGCTTCACCCTTCCGAGATGGCTAAGTCGCTCCAGCCAATAAGATCAGCCGCCTAGATCATTCTCCACGAGCATCTTCTAATTTCGAAACTGCTCTCAATTTTGGTACTCGTTCAGCTGCCTTCTTTGTGTCAACAACTTTCCAACATTCACGTTCTGCTCTCGTATTGGCATCGATACTTTCTGTTCTCAAATAAAAGCTGTTTTGTGATATTTAATAGGCGCGTAATTAATTGCCAACACTCTCCCCTGCCTCACCCAACCAGTCCCTTACATTCTCCACGGTTCATTCCAACATATACATCATCCCATCACATTTAAAAGTCCTCCCTAGAATCCACCCCACTCTTACATAACACTCATACACCTTATATTCATACTCCATCCATACATTTCTTTCCTGCTCCACAGTTCCACATCTTGCCCTGGCCATAATCCTATCTGTGCGATAGTTTGGATTAGGCCATATCCTGGGTTATACTAGGTTTTCTTATATGCACCTGTCGCTTCTGCTCGTCAGCCTCCCGACCCCTTTCACATGAACCATTCCTGACCCGCTTATCATTAACTCTATCGCCTGTTCAGGTAAACCGACATTATCGAACTCCCTTTTCTTGTACAATACAATCTGGGGCTGGAGCTCTCGAGGCCATCAAACCCTCGATGAACCACACATGTTCTCTGTAAATGGCCTCCCATTCACTAAAACCCCACACTTCTACACCATACAATAATCTAGGTTTCAAAAAGAGAAAAATAATATCGATTTTACCAAATATCAATTGTAGTCTGTCCTGGGGGTGACAAAATTTCAGCAATTATTGATATTTGTTGGTACCAAAACTTGGATGTGTAATTTTGACGAGATAGTGATATCATTCATTACGTTGTCTATCAGGGGACTCCCGTATATCTGTTTGTTGTAAGTTAAATTTGCACAGAGGCGGACTCCGACAAAACTATTCAACATATTATTGGCTCAATAATAGGAAAGGCTCACCCATGGCTTAAATCAGTGAAATTATTTAGTATCAATAAAATTATTCATCGCTTTTCAACTTGCAAGTGTAAGTGGTTTCAGTGAGATGTTCAAAAACATTTACTATGTTATCTATCCGGGGCCCCCGGACATCTTTCTTTTGCACAAGTCACATTTG
>WSZQ02053690.1:4747-24127 GCA_019419845.2 Weissflogia rhopalogaster
TCCTTTTAAAATAGCCAAGTGTAAACGCAGCTCGGAAAAGCTGACGTCCGGGCGCGCGTGCCGCCTATCGACGCTCAACCAGTGACTATACGTAAAGCGCGCGTACGCTGCCGCCGCCAAAACCAGCACAGTCACAAGGCACAAGAGTAAAAGAGAACCAAAACCGACCCATAAGACCGAAAGAGACGGATTGCGATAGAGTGTAAAAGAACAGAAGAGAGAGGAAAAACGAGCGCACCAGAAACGAATTTTCCGGAGGCGCGCCGCTAAATTTCGGCTCAAAAAATGTTCGACGTCGTATCCAAAAATATTTCGGCTTTACAACGCGTGCGGGTTAAACCTGCACTGTACACCAATGCGATATTACGATATATACTCGTTTGGTTGAGGTCTGGTTTTGGTTTTACCTGATCGCGTTCGATGGTTGGATGGCGAGGTACAATTGTTTAAATTCTTCACTTGCCCTTTGCTTACAATTAGTACTGACACTATAATTATTGTGAAGCAAATCAATTATAAAAATTATCTTGATATGCAAATTTTAAAATCCATTAATCGGAGCGAATAAATCTCAATGTGAGGATTAGAAAACCCAATGAATTGTCAAAAAAAGTAACTTTTTAGCCCGAAGACCAGACCATCGACCAAGTGGTCCCGCAGCCGGTTGCGTTTTTTACAATTATATTGTATGTTATATTACATTGTACATATGTTTTCGTGACAAGCAATAGTGGCGCGATTCGCCTCGATTTCGGTTTGAAAACAGAATCAAGCAATAGTGGGGCGACTTGCCTCGATTTCGGTTTGAAAATAGCATCAAGCAATAGTCGGGCGACTCGCCTCGATTTCGGTTTGAAAACAGACTCAAGCAATAGTGGGGCGACTCGCCTCGATTTCGGTTTGAAAACAGCATCAAGCAATTGTGGGACGACTTGTCTTGATTTCGGTTTGAAAACAGAATCAAGCAATAGTGGGGCGACTTGTCTTGATTTCGGTTTGAAAACAGAATCAAGCAATAGTGGGGCGACTTGTCTCGATTTCGGTTTGAAAACAGAATCAAGCAATAGTGGGGCGACTTGCCTCGATTTCGGTTTGAAAACAGACTCAAGCAATAGTCGGGCGACTCGCCTCGATTTCGGTTTGGAAACAGAATCAAGCAATAGTCGGGCGACTCGCCTCAATTTCGGTTTGGAAACAAAATTTTTAGCATCATCTAGTAGTGGGACGCAACCGCGTCGATGCTGGTATCGGAACCCGATACTTTCAAGATCAACTGATTCTGGTATAGAACCCGAAACTTTTACAAAAATCCGAGTTAAACCCTTGAAAGTAAAAGCCCGGTTTAACCCGAAACTGACAAGGCGGAAAATCGAGTAACCCGGAATGATCGGATACCCTTGACATGCCTAGTTAGAACGCTTATCAATCAAAAGTATGGTCTGCAATCTTCTTGTTCTTCTCTCTCATGGCGCTACAGCCCAGTTTGGGCCTTGGCTTCCCTTATCTTTCTCCTCCACACTTCCCTGTCCTATGCAACTTTCTTCCATTTTGTGTACCCGAATTTTAGTGTACCCGTTCTGCTTTGTATTAGCGTCTTAGTTTTGTCTATGTTAATTTGGAATCCTATTATCTGGGCCGCCAATTTCAGTGCCACCAATCTTCTTAATCAAAACGTAATCAGTTATAAAAATCATTCATATAACAAATTTTCGAAATACATTAATCGAATCAAAAAAAAAAACATTTAAAAACATCCTTTTTGCAAAACTTTATTTACTCACAATTAGTCGGATACACTCTACACACGATGTCCTGACTTAATCTATTCCAATTTATTTTTTCTGATACTTTTTGCAACTTCGCTCAAATGTGACTTAATGTATTAGTTTTGAAACACTATTAAGCTTTATAATATCCCAAAAACAATGTAACATTTAACTACTTCGTCTTTTTGTTAAGCAAGTTAAGCAAAAAACAAGAGTACAGGTTGGTATAATTCACAGAAAATGTGATGTCGGCAGGCAGAAAAATTGGCGAAAAGCAGCGTGTGTGCACACCAAAAAAAGACGACCGCCGCCGTCGCGCAACGGTGGCGACGGTGCTCGTTGTGCAGCACGTTGGCAGTGACGACGCCGCTATTATTTATGCATGTATCATCAGCCTGCAAGCGCGCACGACGCTATTGTCGTCGTCGTCGTTGGCGGCGGCGACGCGGTGGCAGCAGACACGATGCCTAGCAGGCGTCGAAGCATCGAAGCGCACCACACTCGCCGCCACGCGTAAATTCAACCTTACGACCGCGTGCTGCCTGCCTGCTCGCCTGCATTTATGCATCTGTATGTTTTCTAAAGCAGTGCCTTCCGAACGGTTTTCCGAATAATTTTCGTTTTTGATATTTTATCAGAAGAAGAAAATAAGTTGGTCGGCAAAAGTTATGATTAAAACCATTACAATAAGAGCAGAATATTTTCAAATAAATGTAGTCGAGCGTATTCTCGTTGTTTTAGTCCCTCTGAAGCACGAGTTGCCCTTTATAATCATTTTATCAAGTATTATCGGGCTCTTGGAAATAACCGTTTATATAAAAATAATCGAATATAATCCATGTATTATAGTCATTTTTCTGCTATATGCACTTTTTTATTGAGCTGTACATTTTACCCTGTTTCAACTTAAAAAAAATCGAAATTATCCTGTCCCTGAATCCCGAAATGTCCCGCCTGGGCAGCCTAGTGTGAATTAATAATTAATTCACACACACACATATACAACACACATACTTCTACTCTACCTACAATCAACCAAGAATCATTTTTAAACATACGCATCATAATATGCAACTATCAACACTTCACACTCTACAGCAGTGTTTCCCAACGTGGGGCCCGGGCCCATGCCGTACAGGGGGGGGGGCAATTTGATAATTAAGGTGGGCAATTAAAAATGGACTCAACACGACTTTAATCCTTTCGCTTTGGGTTATTCAAAAGCAATGCTAAATATCGGCAATGCTAAATAACGGATAATGCAACCAATATTAATTAGTGGAATCGTCTGATATATCAAATATGCAGTATTAAGAAGAACTCGAAGAGTTGCAAAATGTTAAATCCGTAAAAATACCCAAATGCAACCAAATTTGCAAGAAAAATTTTACTATCGTTTCAATCTTCATATGTTGCTGAAAGCGGATTTAGTGCTGTCAATGATTTACTGATAAAAAGAAATCGACTTGATATAACACAAGGTGGAGATTTGAGATTAAAGCTAAGTAAATTGGAACCTAATATAAAATCTCTGTGCAGCAAGCATTAATAAGCGCAAGGATCGCACTAAATGAATATAGAAAAATCTATATTAAAATAATGTTGATTTTAGATTTTCATTATAAATTTTGAAATTTTACTTACAATGTTTTGATAACAATTTCATAGTGATTTCTTCCTAAAACTTATCATTTATATTTCTTAAGGGGACAAAACAATTTTTAAAGGTTAAAAATTATGTATGAATGCATAAAATTTTTAGAAAACCTTAATGGTGGGGTATGGCCTAAAAAAGGTTGGGAAACACTGCTCTACAGCATACTACTATTACTACTACTGCACACTATTCAACACCATACTATCTTCAACAACATCAATAACAAATAACATTGTAAACACAAAAATAAATACAAAAAAATGTAAATACATGTTGGAAAGACCGAAATGGTCGATAGACAATAAAATATATCAATTATTATTATTATTATTTTATCCTGATGCGCCAATAATTTATTAAATCGTTGATCAGAAAATATTAAAATTTATTGAACAGTATAAATGTTTGAAGCTATTAAGCAATTTAATTAAATATTTTAATTAATGAAGATAATTATAGATTTTTAAATTATTTTAGAAGGTTTGGTTAGATCGGTCAAAATTTTCGGTAAACGAAATTTTCGTTTAATTAATATTTTACCGGGCGCAGAAAATAGTTTCATGTTTGGAAATCACTGCTTTAAATGTATAAATGCATACATGTATGCGGATATGTGTGTATGTATGTGTGGTTGTGTGCTTGTATGTGTATGTCACGGGCGTATTTTTAGTATTTCAGTCTTGGCCACAGCAGGGGCATTCGGCTTTCAGCGCGGCGCGGCAACCGAAAAACGAATTCGAATATCAATGCCGTCACCGCCGCTCACCGCCCCGCCCGCCACATGCACTAATGCAGCTTAAACGCGGTCTACGTCCACACACACAAACACATTCAATGTCATGCAACTCACACACACATACACACACACGCACACATATTTATACATCCACGAATGTATATAGCTATATACACTCATGCAACCAAGCACACATACACATACAAACTGACCGACCCACATACATATGTTATATACCATTTATGTATACATCTACCCATATATGTATACATGCGAGGGTGTGCAAGGTACATGTATGTGATGAATGTGTGTGTGTATGTGTGTGTGTAAGTGAGTGTGTGTGTGTGTGTAAGTGAGTGAGTGTGTGTGTGTGTGTGTGTGTGTGTATGTGTGAGTGTGTGAGAGATGTGGGGCGGTTTGGCACGAAGGTGGGTGGGCGGAAAGCAACAAACGAGCGTGCGAGCGACACAGATGCGGTCGGTCGGTCGGTCTACAGCCAGCGGCGGCGGCGTATGGCGCTGAATTTATAACGTATCTCGTATCGCTCGCGAGCGCCGAGAGCACAGTCGGCCGTCGACTGTGTGCATGTATCTGTATACCTATGTGTGAATGTGTGCGTGAATGTTTGCCGGCGGTGGTGGGTTCGGTGTTGGTGTATGAATGTGCGGCAGGGAAGAGGAGGGGGTGGCGCGCACGCGACAGGAAAATAGATGCCTCGGCGTGCGGCAACGCGTTCGCACGCACGCACCGACCGCGACCTGCATTCGACACGCCGCTTACCATCCGGCACGGTGTGGCGGCGGCAGCGGCAGCGGCGTGGCGGTAGAAGTGCGGTGCTACCGTACATATAAATATCTAATCGCTGCGCCGACTAATTTCCTATGACGGTAGCAATAGCAGCAGCGAGGGGGAGGGCTGGAGGTGCAAAGAGGTGTGAGAAAAGCAAAATCTAACTTTGAACATTTAGTGGAAATACATGCGAGCATGAAATATTTATTCCATTAGATAGTTTTTCGACTACTTAAACAACGAAAAGCTTGAATTTTGGTGCAAAACATATTTTTTGATTTATTTAGAATTTTATGACCAATATTTTTTTCACTTTCAGAAGTAATACCGGCAACTTCGGGTTCGGGTTTCTATGCCTACTCTTGTCTAACGAATGTAGTTAAAAAGAAATAGTTAGTGCAAAGCCAGGGTAAATAATGCAAGCGTCGTGGATATAACGAACCTTCCTAACGAAAAGTAGATAAGACGAAATGGAGAAAAAACGAAAACCGATCTGAACATGTATAGAAGTCATGAATCCATCAACGGTGTCGCCGAGGGCGCACCAAAGCCGACGGGTGGATGCCACCGAAATGCGAAGCCGAAGCGCGCTCGCTGTGAGAACGCATCGAGCCTCGAAATTCGAAGCTCGAAGAAGCGAGGCGAGGCGACGCCGCCGGTGTGACAGACCCCTAAGACGTTGGGGATGCGTTATAAATAATAATAAAATAGTAATAAAAACGTGATACGCGCCGGTTTCTGCCTATTTTTCTCTGGTGGTTGTTAAATTTGTTTCTCCATTTTTTTTAATAAAGACGTTGTGGTATTCATATTCGTGTACTTTGGGAACTGAGACGTAGTGGTGATACATAACACATCGGCTAATTCAAGAAACGTAGCTTAAAAAGATCCAGTTAAGTCTGGTCCCGGGCAATCAACGGGAGGTAAATTATTGATTTTAAAAACCGCGACAACCGCGTATCAATTATTATTATTATTATTAAGAAAATCATATTTTACACAATTTAAAACTTTTAACAATTTAAAACTTTTTAAAACAAACATTGTTTAAAAACAATGAGTGACAACACATTTTACAAACAAAAACTAAAATATTTAAAAAATATGAAATTATCATTTTAGTCGAAGATGTTATAAATTCTTTTGAATATAATTCGAAAATAAATTAAATATCAAAAATAAAATCAACATGTAACAACCCTCCAAAAAACACCAAAAATTAATCATTACACATACAAACACTAGAGCGAAGCAAAAAATAACAGCAGTTTTAACAAATTGTAAAAAATTCCGCGCGAAAAAAAAACAGCGTCATCTGATTGATATGCACATGACAAAAATAATATAAATTGATTTCGTGGCGCGGCGGTAAACAGGCGAAGCGGCGGCGTTAGTGGCGGTGGCGTGCGCCAGTGCAAATTGAAGCGTTTCCGAGCGCACGCTTTCCACCGCCCTCCCCCTCCTGCCGGCGCCGCCCGCTGTGCAGCTACCGCAACGTGTTTGCGTGGGGAGCGCTGGCGCTGGTGCACTGATGGGTGTTAGGAGTGTGAGGCGGCGGGCAATGGTTGGCGGCGACCACGAATCGCTCCAATTTTTACGCCAAGCAAACAAAAACACTGCGGGGGAGGCGTGAGGCGCAGCGCGCATTAGCATCGCCGCCCCTCGCCAGGCGTTGATTGCGCCCAACCGCCGCCGCCGCAGTGCGAAAGGGCGGAGATGGGGGCGGCAAGATGCGAACGTGTGTGGCTAATTAATGCGAAACCAATAGGGCCTAAAATTGGAATTCAATTTGCGCGGGTGTGCGCGCGCGTTGAGCATCCACAAACCAGAAACGGCAGGTAATGGCATTTGCAGGACTCCGGCGCAAATGCTAATCAAATACCAAACAAAATATATAGAAAATCTAAAATATTTGTATATTCTGCCATAGATAATAGAGGTTATTCGTAGGTTATTCGTGAGTTTTGAAATATGAAATATACGTTATTTAACTCACAATTTGTTATAAAAAAAGTTTAGTTTGTTAAATGCACGTATTTTTGTTGTTGTAGAAAAACAAAATAGAATGTACGGTTCAGCTATTCGTAGAGACAAAATTAGAAAATATCGAGATTTGCTAATATCGACAATATTAAAACTGGAAATTATCGATTCCAAACTATTGAAATTATGGAATTATCGATATTTATTGGAAACAAAATGATCGTGAACGCCTCAGGGTCATCTAGTGAAAGCCTTTTTAACATCAAAAAAAAAAGTAACTTGCCAACGCCATCTAGCAGCATCCTTTCAACGTACTTACTATTATTTATTAATCTAACCTAATTGTAAGCGATTTTACTGGAGGGAACTTAATCTAACATATCCTAACCTAAGTGCAACCTAACCTAAGGAAACATGTCAGCGCCATCTAGTGACCATTTTCAAAGTATTTACAATATTGACTGCTCGGATCATTATTATTCTAATTTAACTTATTGTTTTAACGTAATTTATTATTCTAATTTAACATAACTTAAGTGTAACTTCACTTAACATATTCTAACTTAACTGGAATGTATCCAAAGATATTTTTTCTTATAACCCCCATCCAATATGTTTAAAGTTATTTTTGAGGTTAAATTTAAAAATATTAATGTGAACTCTTATTTCACATGCAATTAAAATTGTGCTCGCTTCGGAGGTACATATACTAAAATTGGAAAGATACAGAGAAGATTAGCATGGCCCCTGCGCAAGGATGACACGCAAAGTCGTGAAGCGTTCCACATTTTGTAAGCGGCGGATTGCCGCGTTGTCGAGCTCGGTACGCGTTAGATCATTGCAGTTAAGTAACGTCGGACGTAGCTAGGCGTTGGATGGGTGACCACTTGGTCTCCCCACTCAACAAGCGGCTGCGGAGCCGTCTGCGAAATCCTGCTTTCGCGGTAAATACGCGAACGAAGGTTGGTCGATTCGCTTGCAATGGTCCCCGGAAAAACGCATATGCACAAAAATGTGGTAGAAAAAGGTAATTTTTATTAAAAAAATAATGGTCGAACATTTTTTGCGCGCCGAACAGCGCGTATCAGACCGAAACCCGTTTAATCACTAATTAATTGCAGATTTTTGAGGGTTTTCAGCAATTTAACCAGCTCAAAGCGTAATTAAATTCTGCACCCACTCGCGGCCACACGTTCGCCAGCAGCTCTTCTCGCCGCCGCTCCTCGCAGACGTGCCTTTATTCGTAGCCGCCGCCGCGTCGTTTCGAGCATTGCGTGCGGCGACGCCGCATGATTTTACTACGCGAAATGCAAAAAATGAACGTGGAAAACAACGCCGCTTGCGAAACATCCGATGTATGTATTTGAGAGAAGATTTGTGTGTTGTCTGCATGTGTGTATGAATGCATATGTGTGCGCATATATGTGTCTGTATGTATATGTGAGTATATGAGTGTATGTGTACGTGAGTAGGTCGGTAGATGTGTGTAGGTATGTAGATATGTGGATGTACATGTCTATATGTATGTATCCACGAGTATGTATATATGTGGATGTGCGAAAACGTGCTGCAGCGTCAAGCGAAACTGCGGAAACAACAGGCCAGAAGCAAAAGAAGAGCGAACAAAAAATATGTGTGTGTGTGAGCGTGCGAGAGGCGAAGCGAAACGAATAAGTATATGGCTCGCGTGCGAAATGCCTTCGGTCGGTCGGTGGGGCGGCGTGGAAGGCGGTGTGGCGAAGCGGGCGAGGGGTTGGGTGTGCGCCGGGTGCCGTGTGGCGTGCGGAACGACCGACCTCCGCTCGTCACTCGATTTTTTTTCCCTTCGGTTGGCACGACGGCGGCAACGGTAGGGCATTCGTGGCGGCGGCGGCGACGGCAGCAGGCGCATAAAGTACGAGCCGAGGCGGAATCTACGCTCTACGCCTCGCACCATACATACACACCCACATACACCAACACTCTTATATATGCATGGGTGTACAGGAACATAGCAGGAATATACACACACACACACAAACCCACATTTATATATGTATAGACGGGCAGTCAGCAGGCAGCAGGCACAGACGCAGGCACGCTTTCGCCTTCGCCGTTTCCCATTCCAATGGGTCGGTTCTGATGGGGGGGGGGCTTTTGGTGGCGGCGGTGCGAGGCGGTCGCGGCTCTGCCTCCTACAGCGCTCGTTCGCTCGTAGCGAGTGCCAGCCGTCTGCGGGTTAAGGCACACCATAGTTTGCCCAAGTTTAACTAAAAACTCACGTGGCCTCGCGTCGGGTTTAGTTTTGTATTTAACGATGAGCTTTGATTGTTGTTTTCCACTTGTTTCGATTCCTCAATCTCCTGTTTCCATTTCTTCCTGGGTCTTCCCCGCTTCCTCTTTATGATTATACTCGCCTCCCATACCTTCTTAGCTTGCTTTTCCTCATCCTAATTTTTCACTCATCCTAATTATGTGAACCAGCAGCCTAATTGTTTTTCTTCAATGTATTTCTCATCTCTTTCAGTTCCGAATTTTTCTCGTATGTTCTCATTTCTAATTTTGTCCATCCTTGTGATCCCTAAGACTTTTCTCATTACTTTCATTTCAACTGCCCTGATCTTGCTTTGCTCTTGCTAAGTTAATATCCATGATTCTGCACCGCAAGTCAGGATTAGTCTGATAATTGCCTTATGACCTCTATAAAAACTTTAAGAATTGAGGATGTTTTATGTTTAAATTTCTATAGTTTCAATGGATTGAAGGAATTTTTCCTAGAAATGACTTTGGCTAAAATCACGTCACGTTATATCAGGACTCTAGTAAAACTATTGCTGATTTACATGGCATAGGTAATATCAATTGGCGTGTATTACGAGCAATCTGTCTAACGTGGAAAAGAAAAAAAAATTGTAAACAGGCAATTCAAGAGTATTGTCGCGAATATGTGAATCATATTCACAATGTCGCGATGCTACCTCGTCCACAGCCAATACGCGACTGCTGAGCGTCAGCGCTTCGCTCATTCATTATCTGCTGAATTAAGCATTTTTGCGTTCTCTATAGCTGAACGCTATATAAGAAAAGTAACTTTCTTTTTGTTTGATCTACGTAAATGAATAAAAATCAGCATAAAATATATAATGTCTCCTTTTTTTCATCTTTTCCAATATAATTAATAATTATTAAAATTAGGTAATTAATTAATTAAAATTAGGTATTCTATAATTATTATCTTATGTAATAAAACGAGAATTAACGTGACTTTTCCCACAAAACTCACGTCCCTTGAAAACTAATAAAGTAAAAAATAATTTAAAACTCCCAATCCCTGTAGCATTTTAAGTTTTTAAGGAATGTTATTATAAATAACCTAATGTGACGTGACGTGATTAAAAAACACTTCAATTCATTACTTCAAAATCGAGAAAACTACTAGGATTCGTTATGAAATTAGTGAATAAAATCGAATTAATTTCTGAAATAATATAAATGAAAACCCAACATTCCAGCAGGAATCTCAAATTCTCACGGTGACTTTGAAATATTTCAATGTTCAAACTATGGTAGCCTTAACGGAACCGCACCGAAGGCGACGCGACGTGCCGCCGCGTGCTGTTTGCGAAGCGTCGTCGTTGCCCGCGTCTCGCCTGCCTGCCCGCCTGCTGCCTGCTGGCCTGTCTCTGTGTTGGTGTGCTGCCTGCCGCTCGCGCGCGCTTCGACGATGGTTATAGCTCTCGATATATATCTATAGCGGCAGGCGGCGCGCACCGGCTCGTAAGCGGCGCGGCGGCAACGGCAGCAGGAGCGGTGGTGGCTGTCGAGGCGAGCGACTACAACGCGGATGGAGCGATAGCCCCGCAGCGCACGCCACACCAGCGCTCGGCATACGCGCGACGCCTTTCGGCACATTCGCTTTAATATCAGCCGCCCACCCGCCTGCTTCGAGCATTTGCATGCGTTCGCTGCCTGCGCCCACCCGCTGCCACCACACCACAGCCGCCGCCACCGCCACCACCGCTGTTTATTGCCGCGTGTGTGCGCGCCGCGTTTCGTCACTCATGCACGAAATTCACGCACTAATAATACCGAGCGATACGAAGAAACGCGTGCGATTATTAATGATAACGTGCCGCCGCCGCGCCGCGCCACGCCACTGCTGTATTGATACCGCATCGCACCTGTACATTTATTTCGGCAAAAGTAATGAAATGTTGCGAATTATTGTATAGAACATCGCATACTATTCGACTATTCAACTGTTGGAATACGGGCACAAATGTTTCATATTAAATGTTTTTTTTTTCATATTAAATGCTAATCTAGTCTTTTATTTAATAAAACTATAATTTACAACCAAAAATTGTAGCTAGGCATTGGATGGGTGACCACATGGTCACCCCACTCAACAAGCGGCTACGGCGCCGTCCGTAAAGTCCTGATTTCGCGGTAAAAACGCGAATGAAGGTTGGGCGATTCGCTTGCAACGGTGCCCGAAAAAAAAACATACGCACAAAAAAATCAGTAGCGAGACCGGATTAGGCCGGGTGAAAGTTACTAGTTTTCTACTATGTGGTAGCAAAAGGTTGTTGAATAATAAAAAATAATAATATAAGGCTTTATTTATAGACGGTCCATTTATGTTTTAAATTTTGAAATTAATATAAGACTATTTTCACATTTTTCGAAACAATTAAGATTAATTCAGCGGTTTTTACGTATTTCCGGCGGCGTATTTCAAGTTTTTAAAATTTTGTATAAATGGTCGGGAGGTCTTACAATCAGTAGTACATTAACGATGGATATTCGAAGGGGGGCTTATTTGAGACATTTTTGAAAACGAGATTTCCAAGATTCATTTTATCGTATTCTTTCACACCAAAAATCGGTTGATGCGCCATGGGTTACCACAATATCTGGAACTCGCACCCTCTTAAATACTCCAGCCCCCACGGTATCATCCGCAAATACGGGCTGAACCTGTGTCTCTATGTGCCGATAGAGAATATGCTGGTAATATTGGTTTCAAGAAGACGAAGTAATTCTTCGTAAGGCAGTTGGGTCTTTACTGGACTTCTACAGAAATAACTTCAAGAGAATGTGTTAGCTTGTTGTATAAGTCATGTTGCGTTGGTTGCCTAAGATGGGGGTCGCTTGCTGCGCCATTATGCTTAAGGTGTTGGGGATGCGCTCAGCAGCAATGGGTAGGGTGCGCTGTGCCACCATAAAAGCGTGGTTCGCGCCCGATTCGGTCTATTTCTCCTCTGGTGAATTGTCGTGCTAACTTGTCTTTTACTTTTGTATTTGTGTGTTCATTGTGCCGTTTGAATAAAGTTGTTGTACTTTGTACTTTGTGTATTTTGAACTTTGACGTCTGAGGTGAGCTTTGAGCAGAATTTGTATCGCGATAACTCAAGGAACTTAGCAGAAGATCCAGTTAAGTTTGGTCCCGCGCTTTCAACGGGAAATAAATGAATGTTTCAAAAAACCCGCGACTACCGCGTAACAAATCATTTTCTCGTAAAGTCACGCATGCGTTTTAACTTGCATAAATGTGATTGTCTGGCCAGACAACGCGACAGCTAACGAAATCAGTGGCTCTTAAAAAGGGGCCCCCGATGGTACCTCGGAATACTTATCTTTCAAAAATTTGGTTTAACAAATATATAAGCTTGAATTAGGTCAAACTAAATATCAAAGGCCATGCCTGACCAGTCCGTGTCTTGCATGAGACTTGAAAAGACATGGAAATTAAGGAAGTCTGAAAATTGGAGAGGTATTAATGTTATTAAGATGACGTAACGAACTCTATCACTTTAAATATGAATTGTTTAACGGATATATTAAAAAAAAACGAAACAGATATATTTAAAATCCGTAAAACTCTTTTAAAATCCGTAAAAATTATTGAACCAAAAGTGCGAATTTACAATTTAAAGTAAACTGTAATATTCAGCATATTTAAATTATTATTAAACAATAATTCTAACAATTAGTAAAATATTGAAAAAGAAATGCATTACATTGTTTACTATTTACACCACCTGTGCAGAGTGCGAGTACGAAAGGCAAACCCATAGCATCCGGTGGGAATTAATTTATTAATTTAGATGCATTCGCCAGTGAGTGTGGGGGCGGCAGGCGGCGTCGTCGGTGGCGACGACGGCGCGACTGGCGTGATGACAGCGGCGGCGTGGTGTGGCGTGGTGCGCTGGCATGTGGGCGTTTTACAACTGTGCGAATTTCGTGCGCAGGGTGCGACCTTAATATTTCCGGCGATGCTATATTGCCGCACTAATTCGTCAATTTATTCCGTGAAATTCTGCGTTTTATAATGCACATTATAAAACGCCGGCTCCACACCACCCACACCCACTGATAAATCGATGGATCAATAAAATGCAAATTGCACATTTTACGATTTTAACACACATTTTCGTTATTTTTGTTTTTTGTTAATAGGATACTTGAGTAGAGTTGCAACATTGTACCTCTTAGTATTTAAGCTGCTTTTTGTAATTTCTGTCTTCAGTACCTGATGATGGCGAAAGCCGAAATGTATATTGTACATTAATAAATTATATTTGTAGAACTGTGAGAAAAAGTGCTTTATTCATAAAAAAGATAATCTTTCTGAACGGCAACGTTTAATTGTTTAAAATGATAATATCAAGATAAAAGTGGAAATTTGCACATTCGCTTCTATTGAAGTGATTCTATTTTTTGATACGGCACACACGATTTCGATATTTGTTGGCAAGAAACAAAAATGGGTAGGGGAAGATGCATGGAGCAAAATCTCAAACCGGATAGGGAAAGAAATCAATTTAAAAAAAAATCAATTTTCAAAAAAGCAAAATTGATACAACTAGAGTGGAAATTCACATCGCGAGCCACACAAATATATTCGGCGGGTTACTCATCCCTGTTTTATTATATACCTACAGTTAAGGGGCACACTTTTAAAATTTCACAGTAGACAATAATTCCTCTACTCGCTCCGGCAACCACATTAACATCTGTGGTTGTCATTATAGAATTCTTTTTCACCTTGGACGAGGCTAGCAACCTACCCAAAGGGACTTAATATGCTCATAGTTACCCAGAAGTAATTCTGGAAGAATGACAAGTCACAGGCTTACGCCCGGTCAGCGACAAGGTGGGTGAACGAAGAAGAATACAATAATTCCGCGGTGCAATGGTTGAGAATCTCTATTTTTTTTTTAATACGTTACAAAATGTTTTCGTACTTAAAGCATTCGCACACAGTCCACGCGGCAAATTTGCGATTGCAGGCGACTGAGGAGGGGTAGATCCTGTCACGGTCGCCATAATTCGATTGGCAATTATTGAAATTGAGACATAGGGCGCCTTTTACACCATCTTTCAGATAACTAACTCTGAAAACATTGTTTGCAGATAAGCCTTATCAATTAACACCTTCGTATCTTTCCAAAAGACCCCTGACCACCTGAAAGTTTAATTTTAAGGTTCAACACCTTTATGTTCCTCGACACAAAGTATGAACACTTTAATACCAGACAATTTACTTTTAAAAACATTGTACTGGCCTATTAATTTATTATTTTTGTCAATAATTAATTATGTAAAACAAGTTGTTAGCAATAAAAAAATAAGTTAAAATATCCAGTTTCCATACAATGCTATTGTTTCTTTACATTGTTTATTAAAACAATGGGTACATGTTCAAAATATAATAGTAGTAAAATAATTTTCAATACATTTGGAAAATAAAGTTTCAAAAATTAATAAAGATGCAAATTATAAAGAAATCAATCAAAATCAAAAATAAATTTTACTATATTATTAAAACGTTTCTTCTTTTTAGTTAAATTTTTCTTTATAATTATAATATTCAAGTAATAACATATTAATTTTCAAGATTTTTCATTTGTTTTTAAACAAAAGCACCATATTTCTAAATCTTTGTACGTATAACAACTAGAAAATGCAACAAATTCCATCTAGATAGGTGTAAATCCAGACCCACCTACACCTACACTGCGGATCTGGGCACACACAAAAAAAGGCAGCGGGCTCTCGGATGGAGTGAGAGGCGATGTGGTAAATGCGGGGTGTGAGTTCGCCGTTCGCCGCCGACGCCTGCCACCGCCTCACACTCCTCCACGATCCCGCTACTGGCAGCAGGCAGGCGTACGCCAGACCGCCCACCCCCGGGGAGAACGAGCGCTAGTGCACGCCTGCGTGCGCTTATACCCCACACCACTGCCGCACACCATCGCCGCCACCGCCACCGCCTCCTCTCTCTCACCCTGCTGCATTATTAAACCAGCACCTTCATTACGACCTACCGACCGAGCTGCCGTTATACCGGCGGTCCGTCGCGTCGGTGGCGGCAGTGGGCGAGGAGGATGAGGGTGGTGGCAGTGGTGGTGGCGGCTCGACGTAACACCACACCGAACCTATATACATTCACCGCGCGGCTGTGCCGAGCGGGGATATATAGGTATAAAGAATCCCTTCAACTTTCAGAAGGGCCGCCGCCTCCGCTACCTCCGTTGCCGCCGCCGCCGCCAATGCTGCTATGTGCCGTTGTGCAATGCGACCGACACACCGGGCAAAAGGTACAAAGGTAAGGTACGGACGTCCAAAGACCCGAGATGACGCAGGACGGCGGTAGCGGCGGCGGCGGCAGCAATGGTTGTGGCTTTGGCTGCCATCCCAACCAGTTTTTTCTCATGCAGAGACGAGGCACAAAGGAAAAAGGTTCATAGCGTTGTGCTTTTCTTATTAAATGTATTAATATCTTCGATTTTTTTCTGGTTTGTGGTTTTGTAAATATTTTTAGGAATATTTCAATGTTGATCTTTTACAAAAAAAAAAAAATCAAAGCGTTCATATTTTTATAAAATGTATGTTTTTAGTAAATTAAAGGCTATAGTCAGCACTATTTTTCCCTTCGGTTGATATAATTTTACATTTTAATTAATTTAGGTTTAAAGGGAAAATAATATAATACATTATATAATAATATTTTTTTAAATTTTTATATTTATATTTAAAACGCTATTTATAAAGAAGCCCACCTGGGCTGCCTAGTGATAGTGTCACGGCTTACCACGTAGGAGGACGGGGTTCGATTCCCCGAGGTGCGCAATCCACCGGGTGTTATGAATATTATTCACCCATAACATACCACAAACACTCACAACATTAAAGATTCAACACTCAATATACTCAACATTCAATACACAACAACAACAACAACAACACAACAAAAAACACAAAAATTGCAAACAACACAAAATTAATATGTAAAAACGCGGCGGAAAAACCTCAGAGTTGATAGCCTATAAAATATATACATTAATTTATAAATAATTCCAAGTTTCAAACTAATTAGGGGTAGTACTAAACAAAGTAAAAGAAAACATCTTTAAATATTCTTAAAACGGAAACTCTCCGCAGGAATGTGGTGTCAAAAACACATCGTATCGAAACGATTGCAGCTAAATTTAGGTTTTTCTAAATTTAATTGTATGATTTTCTCTCAATCAAAATCGAAAAATAAAAAAGTTCACTGCCAATTAATGTAATTCGCGATTTATTATTTTTATTTAGCCAATCTAACCATGTTAACCATTTCGTTCTTCACGTTGATATATCATTAGTAACTTGGCTGTCATTCAAAATAATAATAATAATATGAAGATAATGTGTATGACTTTTGTATCGCTCCGCTGAAGAGAGATGTCGTTGTAATTTTAAGTTTGTCACCCTGCGTCCTTCGGCCAGACTCGGTTGTCGAGGACGCCATCTTAGCTTAAGTTCCGGTCGCGTAGGGGTACAAAAACCCTTTGCGCGCGCCATTCTCCCTCGTTTACCTTCAACTAATCCTACGTTACGTAAGTTCTCTTCACCACATTGTTTTGCATATTCGCATAGTCGACACCCACATATTGTACAACTAACAAATAAACGCCATTTTTGTTAACTGTAAATGTGTGCATCATTTTTAACATCAGTTGAGAGAGCGAGCAGGTAAGGCCCTGTTAGATCAGGCCCCTCGTTCAAAGCGGGAATTAATAACTGGATAATGAAACCGCGACAACCGCGTAACAACTTTAGTGCAGTCAACCCTCCTATAACGCGGTACTCTCAGAATGCGGTATCCATTTAACGCGGAGCAGAAATTGCAACGGCCCTTCTATGACGCGGTAATTTCCGTTCAATAAGGTATCATCAATTCTTTCCGTGGGTCCACGGTGGGTTCTTTCCGTGAATGGTTATAACTGGATATGATATGAAAATGATGAATGCCACCGGCAGGACTTGAACCTGGAATGTCTGTCATATACATTGTGTGTTGCCTACTACTTCATATTGGCATACTTCATGACATCTCTTAACAAAGTGTTTGCAGCCCTATTCCGATGATGTAAATTCAAGTTCACACCGCTATGCTTGCGCCAACCCTTATCCGATCTCGCGGGTAGTGGTATAAAAATTTGCCTAATTATTTTGTGGAAATTTCGATTTAATCGGATTTATAATTAAAAACAAACGACGCTACGGCGCGGCAACATTTAGTAGGCGATTGAAAGCTTATATATATTAGACTTGGGAAACGACTTTGAACACAACAATAATTTTTTTTATTTTACAACCTTTTCTACCACATAGTGTTGTAAGGGATTAGTAACTTTCACCCGGCCCGATCCGGTATCGCTACTGATGATATTATTGCTCTGAACTATTGTGCATATGGTTTTTTTCTGAAGACTGTTGCAAGCGAATCGCCCAACCTTCGTTCGCGTTTTTACCGCGAAATCAGGAGTTCAGGGACGGCGCCGCAGCCGCCTGTTGAGTGAGGATACCAAGTACGTTGCTTAACTGCAGTGATCTAACGAGCATTGAGCTCCAAAATGCGGCAAGCCGCCGCTTAACAATAATTTATATCAATCTAAATATGAATCATAAAAAAATCTCCCAGACTCGTCACATTTTTCAAGATTTATGCCTACAATTAATTAGGCGCATAAAATGTGAATCGACAATGACTTCTTTTGTTCGACAAATAGTTTGTCCAAAAATTATCCTTAATTAAAAATTATACCAAAGAAAACATATGTTAAAATACCGAAAACACTGGATCAGAATAAAACCTCGTCTTTTCTCTATTCTTTCTTTCCGCTCCCTAACTTTTAACCTAAAATTCCACAAAAGAAAAAAAACCACACACACAGCACATTACCGACGATAATCGTGAATGATCGCGGTAGCTGAAGGTGAAATCGCTGAATGCGAAGAATTAGCGAGTGCGGAGTACCAAAACGGGGGGAAATTCGCACGCGTCCGTTTCGGACCCTGCGAGACACTTGCCGCAGACAGGTGGGCCTCCCACGTCCTGCTGCTGCCAGCCTGCCGCGACGCGCTCGAGCAATCAATTCCGTACGTCCCTCCCGCACCGCCAGCCACAAACCTTACGATCCCAACACAACACTCACTCTCTCATCCCATCTCGTTCCCGCTGCCTGCAGTAGGCCTGCTGCGCGTTCGCCCATTACCCGAAGCCCGGCGGCTCGCAAAAGCTCACCGCCGACAAACACCCACACATGCATGGAAACGACCGACACGTACGATACGTGCACGTCCAGCGCACGCACACATGCACCGATATATCAGCAGGAGCACGCAAAGCCAGCCGAATATCGCGATCATGGCACGCACGCGTCGCGTCGGCCCACCCGCCGGACGGCGCGGCGCGGCACGACGTTTATATATACATTCGGCGCGCCGTGCCGTCGTCATGACTTCTTTTTTTCGTTGTTGTGCTGTTCGTTTTTCGTATAATTGCTGCGCCGTCCTGGCACGCTTGCACGCTTGATGCCTGATGCACACTATTCATTTATGCGCACTTACATACACACAAACACATACATACAGGATGATAATTTACGTTTACATTGTCTGAGTATCATTGATGTAATGTTGGGAAATTATTAATGTCTATGTATGTGAGTAAGTTGTCAATGTGTTTGTATGTATGTTTGTGAGTAAGTGCGAGGGATATGTAAGTGAGATATGGTAAAATAAGTCAGTATGTCTCATATGAACATAGTGGTAGTAAAACGGTTAAAGATGCCACAAAATTTGACTTAATTGACTGGGAATGTTGCAACGATAAGCAGTTGCTTATAGACATGACAGAAGATGACATGATATTTGACGTGACGACATGATATTTGTATTTCATCGATATTTTCTATTTTCGATATATCGATATTCAAATACTGATATATCAAGATTTCTAGATATCGAAAATATAGGAATTTATGACTGTATGTTAAAAATAGGACGTGATCGTCGTAATTTTATAAAGTAAGGCCGTGGGGGGCGAGGGGGGGGGGGCATAAGTCACCGGGCGACAACCGAAGCGTGTGAAAAATCGAAAATATCGACGTCCTCGATATCGACTAATAATATTG
>WSZQ02053801.1:0-26024 GCA_019419845.2 Weissflogia rhopalogaster
GTTTCATATGTTTATTTTTATTGTTTGACAGTTCTATAAGCTATAATTTTCTTCAAATGGTAAGATAAATATTAATTAATTCAGCAATCTTAACGCAGTGATCCACAATCACTGAGCTCCCACACTTTTGTATGCCGGGACATTCTAAAAGTGTGTCGAGATATTTTCCGAAAGCTGTTTCGAGTTGGTTACATTGCAAGGGGAAGGCGGACCAATCACCTTTTTGACTTGGGTCAAATTATATCTTTCAAAGGGGAACACTCCGCCCGGGTTTAGTCAAATAATCAACTGAGCTTCTTTGAGTGTCGTCAAATTTTGGAAGCGTTAAAATTTGATCGCATCGTAAAAAGGTTAAGAATAACTGCTCTAACCTATTCTATCCTAACCCAATCTAATCTTACGTATCCCAACCTATCCTAACCCAACCTTCGTGAGCACCAGGATTCCAGACGTGGGATGAGTCTGTATGTCCACTTCCCCTTTTCTGCCTCCTGCCATTGCTTCTGCCAATTCATAAGGGTCCTATTTTTTACCTGTTTCTTCGCTGTGTCTTCCTCCACTCTCTTTTGGCGGTGACGCCCCATTTCATATTCCTGCACTAGCAGGTCTATTCGAGACGTGCCTACGAGGACAAATGCTGCTTCAGTGGAGACAGTCCAATACCCAGATATTATTCTGAGAGCTCCTCTTCAGTATATATGCGCTAGCCGTTGAATGTTTTTTTTTTGTAGGGCAATTGACCAAATGGGCGCAGCATAAAGAAACAGGGAATGCACCTTCTCCTCACTTTGGACCTCTTAGTCCCCAACCTAACACAACCTAAGCCAACCGAACCCAACTTAATCTATCCCAACCTGACCTGTATACTATCCTAACCCAATCTAATCTTACGTATCCCAACCTATCCTAACCCAACCTTCGTGAGCACCAGGATTCCAGACGTGGGATGAGTCTGTATGTCCACTTCCCCTTTTCTGCCTCCTGCCATTGCTTCTGCCAATTCATAAGGGTCCTATTTTTTACCTGTTTCTTCGCTGTGTCTTCCTCCACTCTCTTTTGGCGGTGACGCCCCATTTCATATTCCTGCACTAGCAGGTCTATTCGAGACGTGCCTACGAGGACAAATGCTGCTTCAGTGGAGACAGTCCAATACCCAGATATTATTCTGAGAGCTCCTCTTCAGTATATATGCGCTAGCCGTTGAATGTTTTTTTTTGTAGGGCAATTGACCAAATGGGTGCAGCATAAAGAAACAGGGGGTGCACCTTCTCCTCACTTTAAACCTCTTAGTCCCCAACCTAACACAACCTAAGCCAACCGAACCCAACTTAATCTCTCCCAACCTGATCTGTATACTATCTTAATCAAATCTAATCTAACCGAACCCAACCTAACAACGGCTAGTCGAGCTGCTAAAATGTTGTAGATTGTGCTAATGCAATCAGATCCGAGTCATTGTTTAGAGAATACTCTGCGTCCCGTAAAATCATATTGTATTTGGTATCTGTCGATAGATAATAAAATAACTAATTTAATTTTATTTAAATTAAATAAGAACAGATTGTTGATTTAATTGCAATTAAAGAATGTCAAAATTTAATTATGATATTTTAAATGAGACAATTTTCTCTGGCTGCTGGAACACTCGCTACTAACTTCTTGTCGGTCCTAACCTATCCTATCTTGACCTAACCACACTTAAAATAATCGTATTCTACTTTAACTAATCTTAAATTAACATGACCTAATCTGATCGAATAGAATTTCAAACTTGAAACGAAAGTATAAGAACCACAGGTTTGTAGCTTTGAGTTACGAACTAGACATGAAGTTAAATCATATTGAATAGCAACAGGACGGCAATGTTTCTTCGCTTCTACTTTTGTCGACGCCGACGATACCAGTTAAGTCATTTGTAAACTTAAGCCGTCACGGTGCGTTTCCTTCGCACCGCGCCACGTCGTATTGTATGCACACCTTCCTTTAAGCGCGCTCTTAACCCGACTTAAGATAATTCCACTTAGCTGGCCAATTTGTGCGTAAACAGAAATTGCAAGTGCAACACCATTTAATTGGCATGAAAGCGAAAATCTGCCTGTCATAGCATTAAATTGTTTCCGGGAAATACACTAATTAGCAAACAAGTGTATGTTTTGTCATATTTTTATAGTGCTGAGGGGTTAGGTTATGATGAAGATTATTTTTATAATGCTGAGAGGTTAGGTTAAGATGAAGATTATTTGGTTTGACGCTTTTCAGTCTTTGCAACATAGTATTATATAATAAATTGAAACGAAGCTTGACAAATCACCAAAATATCAGAAGACAAACTGAGAACACTCGAAATGGACTTCTGGAGAACATCAGCCCGGAAATCGAGATGGGAACAACTACTAACCAAAACCATAAGTGAAATTATGGCAGTGAACACCGACATAGTCATCTAGGTCGAAAGAAAGCAGCTATAAGGGAAGGTACTGGCATGGAGAGAAGATGGGCGAAGAAAGACCCCAAAGCAAATAAAAAACTGGACACCTTGAGAATACCTTCGTCTGAGAATACCTTTTTCTTGTGGTGTCCAGACAGGCCGAAAAGTTAATGGCTGCAAGGAATTCAGAAATATATATCCGAACGACAACTTACAGGGGAAGACTGATCGTGAAACCTGGAGGGAGGACACTAGAAGGCTTAAAGCGTTATAGACCCTGGAAGATGGTGATGAAACTAAGCTTAATCTAAGCTCTTAAAATGAAAACTTAGATTATAAAAGGACAACTGTTCATTTCCATTTTTTTTATCAGGTTTTATTTTAACACCACAAATTACAATCATTTCGATCCCCGCCTAATTCGTTTTTGACGACTGACAAATCTAGTTTCATATGGGAACGTGCGCCAAAGAATATTGTTAGCAAAAAAAATGTGATGTTATATTTAAAAGAATAATGAGTTTTATTTGTGAATGTTCTGAGTCCTGGATATATCTGCATAAATGGATTCAACTTCAACAATCTATAACATTTCTTCTAGGAAATTAATCGAATAAATATAGTACCGTAATTAGTGGAAATTTTAATTATGAATAGATTAATGTATGATTTGTATACATAGAAATGTAGCAAATATAAATAAAAGTGTGATCCATAGATAATACATAGTAACTCAAGTGCTGCAGTAAAATTTGCAACCGATTTTAGTTCAACCCAAACCGCAAATTCCGAATGGCGCCACTTTTTCCTATTTGATTTCATTGATTTTAAATACTGTTTTCAAATTTAAAGACAACTTTTGGAATACACAGTTTTATTTTAGAACATATTACATATTATTATCACCAAATGTAAATCTTCTCGCCCATGCTGGAACGTCCCTTCAACAAAATGTATTAAAATCCTTAGAAAATATGCTGCTTACCATTCATTTAGTTTTTGAGTGAGTGTCCAGCTCAAAAGTTTCAGTCGCTTGGAAGAATGAAATTATATGCAGCCTTACGCATATAAGGTCCAGAGACATTTCGGGAAAGAATCGGATCGACTCAATCAGCATGTAGCATGTAGACTTTCTTTAAGCATATGGCCAATTTTAAATCAAGTATTGACAATATATCAAAAGCAAAAAGGTTATGTCATTACGAGGTATATAAGAAACACAAGTGTTTATTAGCATTTCAAAATTCGTCGCTGCTCGGAAACACAGATTATTTACTAGCGCCATCTAACAAATTGGGTTGAACTAAACAAATTTGTTTCAAGGTCACTGATATAACATTTGCTTCTCTATCGTATATTTTCTCTGGTGTGATCTTTTGGAAAAGACATTTCACGTCATTTTCCTGACAGCAGAACTGTCGTCACCTTTATTAGACTCAAGTTTTATGCGTTCTAATATCGGTTTTAAGCAATCAAATGAAAAACTGACGTTTGGATTAAATGCAATTTTCATGCTGAATCGATTGGTGCGTGATTTATACTACTAGAAGTAAGGAAAATGTTAATAAAAATGGAAAGTTTAGGAAAAGTCATAGTTTGAGATCGGCGATGTTGACGATATTAAACTCAATTTCATCGATATATAACATGATTTCTATATATGTAATCAAAAAAGCTGCTGCAGGAGATAGTAGCAAATTTCATTCCGAATGGAATGGAATATCACTTGGGTACACAGGAAGAAAATAAGTACAAATAAAAGTGAAATATTTCGAAAAAGTAATTTCATGTCATTTGTCTGAAATGAAAACGTCGCCGTATCAACTTTTATGCGTTCTAACATCGGTTCTAAGTAATCAAATGAAAAACCTTTATAGAAGTGTAACGCAATTTTCAAGCCAAATCGACTGGTACATAATGCATACTTCTGGAAATGAGGTAAATGTGAATAAAAAATTGTGTTAATGTTATTAGACAATGTTAACGTTATTAGACTCAGCTTCATCGACATAGAACATGCTATCTAAATATATAAGGAAAAAACTATTACAGGAGATGGTAGCAAATTTCATTCTAAATCGAATGCTATATGATATGTGGAAAAGGTAAATACATATATAAAAGTGAAATATTTAGTTGAAGTAATTTCATTTCATTTTTCTGACATGAAAATCTCGCCGATATTACACACATCTTTTATGCGTTCTGACATCTGTTCAAAGTAATCAAATAAAAAAAAACTGTCTCAGGATATAATAGCCCTTATTTTTCGCTGAATTGATTGGCGCTTGATTTTTAATTCTAAAAATACGAGAAATGTGGAAAAAATTAAAAACCTAAAACTCGTCATTTGTTGGAAACGGTGTTTCTTACATGTTGTATTTCTCAACACTTACTCGATTTTAGGGGTAAATATGTATATCAAAATAAATCATATTTAATATAGAATCGATCCGTATAAGATAGAGCCTTTTATGATACGCAAAAGTTTGAATTTCGCATTTTAGTTCCTTATTATGCTGCTATGTGGTATAGGTTGCATAGGGCCTACTTAAGTTAAGTTTCATTGCTCATATCAGAGTAATGAGCAATTAAAGGTATAGTTGTTGTCTTCGTTCTACTGTTTTAGTTAAGTTTAGATTCATATCTAGTCTACACGACACAATTTTCTAGGTTAAGGCCGCACGAGGTGTATACCAGGCCTTAACCTAGAAAATAATTGCGTATGAAAGTGATTATGAGTACAACAAGCTTATAGCACATTAAAAAAAAGTACCTTAACACCCTAATCTCGTATAACGTCGTATAACTCAACAAATTAACGAGGTTTCGAAAGATTCTAATAACTGTACATTTTTAAAAGTAAATAAAATTCAAACACCTTTTCTAACAATTTCTTCGCGTCTCGTCTAGGTTATGTTACTATAAAGCACATAACCTCTAGGTGCAACTATTGAGTAGATTAATAACACCAAGATCGACTATTGTTCGACGGCTTATCATCGACCAGGTTGATTTGTCTACCGTGCTTCTGTCAGGCATATTGATATTCTATTGTGTTCGAGCACGTATCAAAGTCGCATGATACCAGCTGATATATTCTGATTGGACGCAAGCAGGGCCCTGGCATCCAGCTGTGTGACTTCTTCGTCTTCATCCTCCTTCGTAGCGGTGAGCATTCTTCGGCACCTTGCTCTCGCATGGCGTCGAATGCGGGCGCCGCATTGTTTTTCACTTTACACTTTAACAAGTGGCCGCGTTCATTCTTTCCGAACGGCTGCATAACCCGAAAAATAAAACGACAACAACGAGCGAAACAAAAAAAAAACCAACGGCTTGAAATAAATGAATATCTAAATATATGCATGCACGCATGAAACATAAAGGGAAAAAGTCATTGAGGCTGGCGCGCCATGAATGTATCAATTATGCAGCGATAACCTGCGATCATGTGGGAATATAAATAACGACGTGCTTAATTAGCTGGAAGAACGAACGCAATTAACTGTTGAAGGGTGAAATATTCAATGTGGCGATATTACTCATCTGCTTTTTGTTCAATATATTTCTAAAGACATTTCACAAATAATTTTATCAGAATTACTTTTCTTTGAGGAAATAACGTAAGGGAAATTAAATCAAAGATGAGTTGTAATTGTTAGAGATTATTTTAAGCAAATTTGTTTTATTTTAATTTTCTTTAAGCCCGCTATCAAATCTTGAAACATAGGCAAATGTAGTCAACTTCTGGTGCCTTACTTTTAAGTTCATAATATATGGTACATAAAGTTGCCTACTTTTTTAGATGCCGTTAATTTCAAACATTTTCTTTCTTTGCCTTCCATTTTCCAACAGGATTATTGAATCTTTTTTTCATAATTTGTTACTCGATCGTGTGTTTCTTTTAATGCGGTGGCAAGTTTTGAACTATCTAATAGTAGTTTTGAATTATCTAAATTGTTAACAGATATTTACAGATCGTTCATCAAATCGGCAAACGGAATTCTATTTTGTGTGATTGTGGTGAAATTGGCAATTTAACTTATTATTTTTTTTTTATGTAACTCGAATAAAATTGATCAAAATATTTTGTATAATAATTTATTCAGTCAAGTTTTTTTCTCTATTAAATTTAAATTATGTGCTAGTTTCTGCAACTCCTCAAGTTTTTAAGATTCTGTTTGCTTATTCAAATAAATCAAATAAATGTTGCTTTAAATTGTAGTAAATCTTTTTAGAAATATTTTTGGCATTTTCATTAATAATTTTGGCATTTTGACGCCACCTAGCGAATTCAGCAAGTATGATATTTTATTACAGCTTCCAAAAAATGCTTGTATATTTGGTTGCATATATTAATGACACAGTTTCAACATACTAATCGGACAAATCATTGAAGAAGCACTAAAGTTTGAAGAAGTGTCAGTTTACACACAGCGCACGGCAAATCGAAAAATAAAGCCATTCATGCCAATGCCGCAAGCGAAAACACGCAATTAATATTAATCACCCTACTCTCGAAAAAAGTAAAGATTGTTGTTGAAACTTTGGTCAAATAAACACTGACTCTTCAAGCAAAATACAATAAGACCTGCCCGCTTTTTTAATATTTACCCCTTTAACTTTCCAGAAACAATATACCCCATCCGTCACTGCATTGTCTTGACCTATATTTAACGGAAATATGTTCAGAATGGAAACATAGATTGGTCCCACGCCTTTCCGTTACAAGCAGTTTTCAGCGTGTAGTTCGGCCTGAACGCACCTTTAAGCGTAGCTTTAATTAAGAAGATGCTCTAATAATTTTTAATCAGTGTCAGCAACTTTCCTTATTTCTTCTTCCATGGCGCTGCAACACGCGAACAAGGAGCCTTGCTCACCCCCTTTTTCCGCCATTTCTTCCTAACTCTCGCATCTCCCCTCCAGTTGGTTGACTGCAGAACTTGTCTTGCATCCTGGCGCACCTCATCCTCCCAACTTTTCTTGGATATCTTCTGCTTCTGCGGCCTTGCATCTTGGCCATTAGCATTCCATAGGGTAACCTGCTTTCTTCCATCCTGCTTACATGCGCATCTTAGTCTTTGCAGACGCATGTATTTTGAAATGCGCGGATCTTCTGCTAACGCATATAGCGCTTTTTGTTATAGGGCCTATTAATCCTAATTTTCTTCTGAGAATCTTTCGTTCGTATATGTCTAGAATTTTTAGGTGTTTTTGTGTTGGCGTCCAGACTTCTGATCCATAGCATACGATTGCATAAAGTTTCGATCTTCTTATACAACGCCGTACACAGTGAACGGAGGAAAGAAGATAAAAGCAAAAGCCGGCAAATCATGGGTTCGAAGATAACTAACCATACGCCACGAGAATACTAAAATAACGAAGATCTAAGGGCTCTAACGAAAAAGAAAAGGTTCTGTGTTGCCCGCCAAAAATTAACACATTTTTTGCTCATTTTTAGGCATCTTATATTATAGTACTAAATCATGATAAATTTGATGTACCGAAATTTGAAAGTTAGATAATTGTAAAGGACATATATTTAATTGAACATATGTTTAATAATCTTTAACATGACTTCGTTATGGCTTAAGCATTATCCTTAGATAGCTTATAATAATCCAGTCACTTCACAATCACTTCTCAAATGTATTTTGAAACAATTTATTTTTACATATTCTGTACATTTTTTTTTTATTTTACCGAACATCGCTATGGTATCGCTATGGTACTGCTATGGTCATTAGCTCTATTCAATTCTTTTTCAATGTAATTAGTCATATTATGGGTGTAGCGATTTATTCGCGGTGTAAATATTTTCCATGTTGTAAACAATTTCGATAATTTTAAATATCTTTAGAAATAGAAATGTACTTCTTCTAGGTCTCTTATTTTCACACTTTCCATACTTTTCTTCTTCGTGTTTCTACCTGCGTAACCTCCGTAGAAAACCCAAAACTTTGTCACAGCTTTCGCTTTCATTCCTATTCACTCTTACTTACTCTTACCTACTCTACTCTCTCTCTTACCTATCGCTATCGGAGGGAACTTACTCAGCCATTTCACCACCACCCTTATGCCTCCCTACCTTTCTGTATTTCGCAGAGCTGGCTTGAGGGATTGAATGAATTTCGATTCATTCCGTCTCCGGCTCTGAGTAAGTTCACATCCATTTTCCTCTACCGATATTTCTCGCATCTAATCGTGACTGAACTGGTGTAACGTGTACTGCGACTCCATTTTGAACTTCATAACTTTCGTGTGTGAATAAAGAACTGTGTACTATTGATACGAAGAAGAATTCACTTTAATATGCATCCCCACCGAGAATTGAACCCGGCACCTCATGAACAGTGGTTATCAGACATACCACTACGCCACTTGGCTGAACAAAAATAAAACAATTACATTAAATTACACCAATTAGCCCACCTGGGTAGCATAGTAGCTACTGCTTCGGCTTAGCACGTGGTCGAAGGGGGTTCTAGTCCCCAGGGTGCGCTCCCACTTGTGTGAATTAATTAATTTACACTAAAATATCCACACAAAAATCTATACGATCAATTTCCCACTACGAAATCGCAACAATTAAAAATCACAAACCAAAAACACAGCAATCGCAATATGCACATCCCACTAGAATTACAACAAACAAAACTACGAGACAATTCAATCTCAACGCTCAACAAGGAATCAACACAACAACTCAACACAACAATTCAACACAAAAATCATCAATAACAATAGCATCACATTACCATGTGTATAAAAAGAAATAAATAAATATGTGTCCAGGCTGAAGTGCCAGTAAGAATAGAAAATATTTGTCTTTTCTTTTTAGTAAAACCTGGACAATAACAAGAGGAAACTCAATCGTCGAATTTATTCCACGTGTCTAAAAGCCAACATCCTTTTAAAAACCCACTTGCCCTTTTACAGTACATTAAATTCGCACGTCGTAATGTTTCGACCTTGTTGTCATAACATTCTTTCTCAAATATACTACAGTAATGAAACTAGAACAACACTGTCCTTCCTTCAGTAATTTTACTTTTATTACTTAAAAGATATCATTGCAGAAAACAACAATTTCAAAATTACTGACTGTAACAAAAACAATACGGAACTAAAGGAATTTTCGCCCTCTTGGTTTACAAAAAAAAACGTTTCCCCTTCTGTCTTGCTGTATTGCATTGACCTGCATATAACGAAAACCTACCCACACTGAAAAAAGGGTTGCTCCCGTAATTTAGGTCAACTCATTGTAGACTCATTCTTTGACATGGAATGATAGTCCATCCATCTCTAAATCACATGAGGAGGTTTTACACAGTCTACATGTTGGTGAAGAGATTCTAAATGTTCCTTAAGATTGCATGCCAAATTTCAACTACACCTATCCCCCGATTTACACGGTAGATACGTGCCTGAGGAAAACGTGTACATCGAAAATTAAAAATGTTCAAGTCAAAACCGTGTAAATCGAAACGCTTGCAGAAAATGCATAATTTTGCTATTTAACACTTGTGATTTTTTTCAATATTTTAGGTGTACACAGAAATAAAAATAAAATGCATTGACAGGTGGTCCGCCCAAAATTTCCCGCGTTTTTCCCTCTGAATTGTACTTTAATCACAGCAGTTAATTTATAATAATCTAAATTATGCTCTCACTTGTAATTTACGAATATGGCAAATTAAATCTTTCTGAAACTGTGAAACTTTCAATCGGAAACAATTTTCTGCAGATAAAACTTTAATTTTATGCGAAGAAATACAAATACAGCGAACGTGTGCAGCAAGTCAGCACATAAGCTCGGGATTCCCCGTGAGATGTGTTCACACAGCGCACGTGTTCAATCACAGTAGCATTTACAATTAGTAGAGTGCGATAAAAACAAAAAGAAACTTATTTGGAAAATCGTGTAAAAGCGAAAACGTGTAAAACTTGGTTGCCTTCCCAGAGCCTCTCAAAGAAAAGGTAATCACGATTCCGTAACGATTTATTCGCATTGTATATATTTTTCTATTTTGAAAATAATTTGTATGATTGTAAATATTTGTATGCACAGAACTTTACTACTTTTCCTCTTCTTGCAAAGCTTCAACTTTCTGCAACCTTCATAGAAAACCCCAAAACTAGTCACAGCTTTCATCTGCATTACTATACCTATATCTAATGGATAGACCTTACTCAACCAATTCACGCAACCAACCATAACGCTTAAGCTTCTTTTCCGTAAAGAAGGGCAGCAAGTATGTACCGTGGGTAGAATTGTAGGCGGATTGTCGCGATTGGCACTGCACCGTTCCGAGATTTACAGGCACGAGTCTCGCTCGTGCTTGATTTGTTAATATGTACGCCTGTCTGTCTGTGGATGGCAGACAGACAGGCGATAACCTTTCACGTTATTTTGAGATCTTTTTATGAATTAGCAGTGCTCTAAAATCAAACTACATAGCTTCGAAAAATGCAAGCATGCTCTTTACAATGAAAGTAGGAAAAACAAGATCGGAGATGGTACATTCAAGAGATGTGAACTCACACATACCTCAAAAATTGCAATAAATACATTTTTAAATTTTTAACTTTGCAATTGCATAGCCTTTACTGTTTATAAACAATCACAACTAAATTTCTTTTGAATAAACATTTTCTAAAACATAAATAGCGAACGAGTGTAAACGGCTATAGGAGCCCTTGCCGCCAGTACGTGCCCAAAAACGCCGTTTCCACCCTTGTATCGTGATGTAGTATGTGACAAATGCATATACTTCTATGTAACACTCTTAGAAAGTCTAAGCAAAGTTGCCACTTTTAGATTATCTTGCGTTGAACCATAATAAGCCACAGTTCTTTAATTAATTTGACATATCACCATACAAGACCTTGTAGAACCTCATCACTAGACATGTCAAAAAAATATCGATATTGATGAATATCGATATATCGGACTCGAAATTTCGATATTTATCGATAATTTCATTTTCGATAATAGTTTTGACATGCCATGGACGTAACCGCCATCTGAAAAGTATTCTGAGAAGTTCAAAATTTGGAGAAGTTCAATTTCTCCACATTTTAGGTTCTATATAATAATTTTAATCCATCAATAGTAGTTGGAATCTTAAGATTAACATTAATATCGATGCTACATTGATCGACTTTTATTTATTATTGTAAATATTATATTTGGTGAAACCCATATTCAGATGGGGAATTTCTATTTGATCGATATTGATAATATCGATATTTTCAAGACGATTTTTTGATATCGATGTATCGAAAAATTGGAAAAATCGATTTCGACATATATCGATATTTCACCATCGTCTGACATGTCCACTCATCACCAAATTTCATACGATTTGGAGATGGCCGATCAGGGACCAACTTTATAAAATTTCTCTTTGACACTGAATGATTCATTTCAATAATTTAACTTAACATTAATACCTTAATCCTTGAATGCAAGAAAGCTTATTACAGTACAAAAATGTTATACATCATAACTTTTGAGTTTCATTATTCTTGTTTCTTTCTAAAAAAGTACAAAAAATAGTGTAACCATGAAACAAAAGTGTAGAAGAGAAAAGAAAATTATTGATACAGTAAAGCTGATCAAGGAGCTAATGAAACTCAACATTAATTACCGCACGGAACATTATAAAAGTAAGTCATTGTCATTAGCATATGATAATGAAATAATTGTTCGATATTATTCACCGACTTTTATTCACTTAAAAATGAAATAACCATTATGGAAAAACGATAATAAAAAATAATTCATATTCTTAGTCATGATTCGAAACCTTTTTGCGATTGTTCTTAACTGAACTGCAGTTACAACTATAAACAGAACGCTCTTTTATTCTATGTCACGATCGTATTGACTAAAAATAAATCACCAATTCTGCATAATGTTCGCACATAATTCCGTAAAACGGCGTAAAACATGCTCTTTATACGTTCTGCCAAGTATTCGAACGCGTAAATAGACTCGGCCGATTCGCAGACCCCCCAATGAGCAACCAACTCTGCACATATCCACGCGAGCCGTTCGTGCATAACCATCCTCGCATTGCGTGCCTACTTTTTGCATATTTTCACATTTATCGCACTTTTGCCTTTTGGCATTCCCTTTATTTCGCCAGTTTTTATTCGCTTTGCTGAGACTATCATAAATTACAACGCGCCGCGCCGGCCGCTTCGCTCCGCCAAACAAAATGGCGCACACACACACACACACATACACTAAAGTTGACCTAAAAGTTCCAATTTCAAAGTTCAAAGCCAATGGGTTTGGGTTATCATCACACGAGACGACGTTCATTCAAATATCCGCGAATTCATCTAATACTTTCTGCCTCTAATGCGATCCTCATAGTTATTCATCGCTTACAATTAATCATAATTAGGCAGTAATGGTTTTATGTTCTAAGTTTTCGTGAAAGATGAATAGGCTTGTGAGAGGTTAGAATACAATAGCTTGTCAAGAAGATTATGAAGCTTGTCGGCTTATTTCCGAATATTTCAGCGCAATGTTCTGATTATTAGCATTTTTAAATTATACGCAATAAATAATGAAATTTGAAAGCAATCGTAAAAGCACGTAAATTAGGTTATATTATACTAGGTTAAGTTTGTAATGACTGTATTAGACAACTGATATCTATCTATTGATAGAATGCTGCTGAAGTTACAGTATAGTTGAGCTATAAGTGGATATGAAATTTAACAAAATTTGTTAAAGAAGCTGGATCTTATAGTATCAGAGTCTTGATGTCATGTATGAATTATTTCTAACAAAAATCATTCAACTTAGCAACGTGACACTAGATCGGGGTACCTTAACAGGATACGAAAGTCGATTTAGGCAACTTGTGTTACAAATAGCACGCATGTTTCTTCAAAATATTAAATTTATATTTATATAATATCGTCACCAAGAGCATAAAATATTATTACATCTTTCGGCAAATACACAGACTCAGTTGCAAATATTTGTATTATATATAACTTCATTATTTATAACATAATAATGCTGAAAGGATGTGTATAACAGAATATGCAGGGGAAAGGAAAAATCTCAACATTTTCAAACCGTTGATGAATAGAAAAAAAAACTGCTAAAATACTTTATCATATCTGCTAGAATCAAGCGGCGGAAATTTGCGATTGATAATAGATAATTGGGGAAATAAAATAAAAACTTTCAAAATTATGAAGTTGTAGGATCGGAGTCCGGATGCTATGTATGAATTATTTCAAAGTCTTTCAACTTAGAAACGCAACACTAGATCGGGGTACCTTAACGTGGAAGTTAAAACGAGTATCAAAACTCAGCCCAAACAGTGTTTATCAAGTTTAGAACAAGACTTTCGTCTAGCTGGTTTAGATCAAGACTAATTTTATTTAACTAAA
Source organism: Weissflogia rhopalogaster (assembly GCA_019419845.2). Taxonomy (NCBI): domain Eukaryota; kingdom Metazoa; phylum Arthropoda; class Insecta; order Coleoptera; family Staphylinidae; genus Weissflogia; species Weissflogia rhopalogaster. Next base: position 13,853 of record WSZQ02053801.1, read on the forward strand.
AACTCGGGATGGGGATGAAAATCACTATCATACGAACCTACCTGAGTTTTGCGTGCGGGTGGCATTCTCGCGTTGCAGTAAAAAGTACCTTAGCTATTCAAAGATGGGTGAAAGAGATAACTACTTGAAGTACAACCATATTTTCGAAAACTAGCAATTGTCTGAATTTCTGCAAGGTCGACAGCCATAACAAATCTTTTAACTTTCTCTAACATTACAATAAGTACCTATCTTGAAATACCTAAAATAGAAAACGACAACATTTCCTTGAAATATTTAAAAACCCTAATTTGAAGCACACAAAGAGATAACATTCGCACATGTCATAATATTTTACGCTCAAAACCAACAAAATAACAAAAACCAAACCGGCACACAACAGCTTTCCTTTGTTCTTGCGGGACATTTTATCGGGGTGCTCGAGATCATGCGAATGAATAATTATTATCTAAAAAAAACATTTTAAAAAATGTGCATTTTAAAACAGATAAATCGTTCCTCTTTTTGTTATTAAAGCATGTTCACAACATTGGTAGCAGGGCTCATGACAATTACGTCAACGTCAGCTGAGGCGTATAGATCAAATGTATAACATGTTTCTAAGCACTGGAAAATGGTTCTATATATTTTCTAATGCATTAGTATCTCACATTAAGTTATCGACAATTGTAATATACATTTAAGTGGATAGGTAGGGCATAATTACATAGAAAAATTGAAAATAGGATCTAAAAGCCAAAATAAATTCCTTTCATTTGATTACTTGAAACAGAACCTTCTTGTTTGTATTGTAAGTAAACAACATATCAAATAGCAAAGCTTTCAGCGCGCGATGCGTATTGCATCAATTCACCACGTACGTACTTGGATTTTACGTTGCTTACGTTGCATAAGTGCATGAAATATGTTATATAACAAGGTATAATCGATAGCTGCACAAAACTGATTAGAAAAATAGTAATACCATGTTAAAGTACATAAAAAAGGGGAATAAATTGATTTATGTGGCATATTGTTCGATTGACGGATAAGGGTGAAAAACCTCTATTGCAGTTCAGATTCAAATTTTCATAAAACAGCTCATTTTAAAAGTAGTATAAAATAATTTTGTCGTAATGGAATTAAAATAAGTTTATTACCATCGGAAAGTAGAAGAATTCAATTTGGTCAAGTTGATACTGCACTAGTTTTTGAGCAATTATGACGTTGTGCGAATGCGCGTATACGACTGTGTCGTCAGCATAAAGAGCAGTTGAGGTGTTGGGAAACTTGGGGAGGTCAGTTATGTACAGACTGAATAATTTGGGACATAAAACAGATCGTTGAGGGACACCTGCTTTTAAGAATTGTTTGCTGGAGACAGATTGCTTGTGATTAACCCTAAAGTTTCTGCCTGTCAGGTAGGATTTTATGAGAATTAACTGGGAAGGTCATTTTTATAAGTTTATAAACAAGGCCTTCTTGCCAGACTCGATCGAATGCTTTCTCAATATCTAGTGTGACTAATACAGTGTTGTGTTTTAAGTTATAGCTGTGTTTTATATCACTGGTAATTCTAGCAACCTGCATTACAGTGCTATGTCATCAGAAGGCACTCTAATTATGCGCCATGAAACCGATACGGCAAAACGAGCTATTAAAGCAATATATACCATGCTCTATCTGTGGCAAACTGAAAATTGTTTTTGGGCAAACGGCTTAAAATCCCATTAACACAATTTTTTTCTATATATGTACTACACGTACAAAAAGTTTTATTCAATTTCGTGTTGGACAATTGGAACACTCTCCTGGTCAGTCCAAAGAAATCTCCATCAAAAAATGTTTACATTTTCGAACGCGCTAGTACCATCACAACGTCATGAAGTATGACTGCAGCGAAGCTGCCTTTGACATATCAATAGAAACAAATAATCATCGGTAGGCAATTTTTAGTACGTTTAATCACGATTACAATAAGTAGAAAGAGAAAATTATGAATGCCACCGACAGAACTTGAACCTGCAATCCCCGTATGTCACATAGGGTGTGTTACCTACTACACATTTGGCATGGTCTTTCTCTTGATATATGGATTGGGTCCAAGTAAAATTTAAAAATATTACCATCATCTATATCCGACGCGAGTAGGCAGTAACACTATAGAGGTTTTCAGTGGATCCGTCTTTACAATAATTCTTAGAACGTGTTTGCTATGCGTTACCCCATCAATTGCATTGGCCAACACATTATCGTATGTTTACATTTTCGAAGCATTTATAGAATTATTTCATTTGAAATCATCAGTTTGACCTAGTTGCTACATCAATTGTAATTCCTCTTGTATGTACACCAAAATTCCGCATCTAATATAAACTAATCAATTTCAACTCAATCCACACTAACCCCAATTTATGCCAACTTAACCTAAGCCAATATACACGAACCGAACCGAATCCAAACTAACGCAACCGTAGATTGCTATTGTTGGAGGGTAGCCATTGTTGTGGCCAACTTGTACGGCACTGTCTCTACGACCGCGGCCCTCGTTATACACGAAATAGCACTCGCCGATCTACAGGTTAAAAAGGCTCGGTGGGCTTGGGTGACCAAACGTAAATCTCAGGCAAATCGCTGGGTGGAAAACTGGCAAACCCAATGGGAAGAGAGCACTTAGTGGAAAATGGACAAGGACGCTTATCCCACTGGATCGGCCGGAGACATAGGGAAACTAACTACAGGCTATCTGAATTCCTCTCGAGACATGGACGTTTCAGGTAGTACCTGTACTGGAAAGAGAGTTTATACTATGGATAAACGGATACCGCTGAACACACCTTCTTCTGGTACAAGGGGTGGAAGTCCAAGAAGCTGTCAGCTGAAACAAAGTGCTGAAAAAAAACGCTAATTGTGGAGGATATTAAAGCACTCATGATACAAAAAGAAATATCTTGGAACGCGTGATTACCGATATCAAAGAAGTACTAACTGAAAACAACAGGGAGGTACAAACATGGCCATCTGATGTGCCAAAACTAGTAGTTTTCATGTATATATTATATTATTAAAAAATAATTTAAAAAAGCCTATCCCAATCTAACACAATCTGACCCAACCTATCCTAACCACTCCCCTCCCTAACCTAATCTAACTCATCCTATCATAACCAAACACGAACTAACTCAACCTGTACCAACCTAACCAAGCCTAACATTACCTAAACTAAGCTAAGAAGTAATTTCATAAGCAAAATCCAACAACTTGTGTAAACAAACAATTTGCAGACTACTTAAACGCCTTCGGCTTCCAGAAAGCACTCATCACGATAGCATACAACATTACAGCATTCGGTAAACAATGCCGAACGACGCATAGTGACGTACGACTTAGCAGTGGGTCTAAACCGCACTGAAAGACTGTTTAGGCGGGCGGGCAGAGCTCGGCAGCCGTTTTGCTAAACGTCCAATGGATGGTAATGCGGCGTGGCGGGTGATAGCATCTCAGGTCAAACCGCAGGTTGGCAGCTTGTTAATAATAATTTCGCATTTGCTGCGACTGCCTCGGCTACATTTTAATAACGAACTACGCGAGCGCGATTCAATGCGCGATCAGATTTCGTGCGGGGGCATTGTGTGTACCCGCCGATAAAGCGACTCTAATTGTAAGTCACCGATTCGCCTTGCGAACGTTAGTACAGTTAGTTAAAAATGCGCAATCAAAGCCAAGTGTAATTAATATGTTATGTTATCGATAGATCGATTTCTTCATTTTCATATTTGGTAATAAACACGTGAGAGGTTAGAAAAATGCAGATGGTTATGGAACTTGTGTTACATTAAAAAACACTTCGCTACCTTTTTAACCTTCAAATTTGCTCACCTTTGTAATAAACTATTGAGAGGTTAGAAAAGTATATATAAGCAGCCTTTATTCTGACAGTACACGCCTCAAAATACATTCATTTATAAACACATCCCACATCACAATAATAAAGAAAATAAGATATGAAAATAATTATGTCTAACGGCAACAAAAACTTAAAATTACTTAACGAAACACTTACGTTGCTTCCTTCCTTTTGCCCTTTTCCCTTATAATTTGATTGACCAAATCCAGCTTCTCCCCTCCCTCATCTAACCATTCTCTCGCACTCATGCTCGGAGGATCACACCCATTTAGCTACCTATCCCTTACACCCATACATCGTATCCACCCCATCCCGACATAGTGCACACATCATATATTCTTCCCCCATCCATACTTTCTTCCTTTCTCTTCGGATCCACATCTCACCCTTGCCATCATACGCTTATTCTTTGCACTCATTGACTTCTTATCCATATATGTTGGTCTGTGGTTGATTGTAACTGCCTGTATGTTGGGTTGTAAGTACTGTTCCGAATGCTTTCCTGACGCATCTGTTCCTCAACCTCCCGCCTGTTACCCGTACTACTTCCTCTAGTACTCCCTCTCTCTTTAGAATTTCCCTGACGATCGTCTCTGACTAAACCAACAGTCTCATAAGCCTTTCTTCTACTCACTCTCCATTCACTCGCCCCATTCGTTGCACACCACTCTCATACCGCTTTCACCACTCTTCCATGCTTCATTCTACTCACTCTATCCTCATACCTAGCTACCTTGCTTACCGATTCCCATTTCATAGACATTCTCCCGGTCTCTTGTAGAACAATATACCTGGGTGTTGTTCTTTCATGTCCTAGGAGGTCCTTAATAAACCACGCCTGCTCTTTCTCAAAAGGTTAGAAAATTAAAGTATGAGGTTATGAAACTTTGCAGCAGAAATATAGCAACTTGTTTTGGGTTAATCAGAAGTTTAACTAAAATAATGTTTCTTGGAATTGTATAAAACCCTTTTCTATTTGTAAGACATTAGGTTCAACTTGTTCGAGTTAGGTTAAACAACTTTTTTTTTTGTTTTGAGTTTACCGAGCATCGACTACTATTCAATTCTTTTTCAATGTAATTAGTCATACCAGACGCTAATACTATTGATAAGAAGAAGAATTCACTTTACTATGCATCCCCACCGAGAATCGAACCCGGGACCTCGTGGTCAGTAGCCATAGATCAGACCACTGCACAGGTCTGATAACTAAATTAAAATAAGCTATTATAACCTATACTAAACAAATCACATGTAACCTAATATAGCCTTAGCTAGGAAACCCAATTTAAACCGAGTCTAACCTAACATTTCGCAACATCACCGCTTCAAAATTTAATCGCGCTTAAAATTTAAGTATGGAAATATGCTCGCATTTTCTTGAAGTTTAGGCCAAGTGTAACGCACGTGGTACATTGCGGAAACGGATAATAACGCTCACTATCTTCAACAACAACAACAACAACAACAACAGCAGCAATAACAAAAAGCATTGTAAACACAAAAGTATAAATGTAAATACATATAGGATAGACTGAAATGATCGTTAGACACTAAAATATATCAATTATTATTACTATAAATAAAATTATGAGTCTTGAAAGTCTTTAGAATGTCCTAAACCTACCTCGACCCAATTTGAATAAAATTAGAACAATGATAACAATCACAATAGCCGAAAAAATGAAAATAAAATGCGGACGCATTACGCCGAATCAAGATGCCGGGCGTCCAGCAGCATCAAAGCGAAAACTTTCAATCTTTCGAATATATCTGATGAACCACAACGTCATTGATTCCTTTCGCTGGACGCTGCACATTCTTGCAGCTTGTGCGGAAGCTCATTAATTCAGTTTTATGATTGATGGACGTCGGCGTTATTCTTTTTCCTCTCCTCTACGAAATTTTCTACCCATTCCACCCAGCGCATCGCCCTCATGATCGCTACACAATGATAACCGCAATATTGAATGTCTTCGATGTATATGGCGGCTCCTACAACGACGACGACGACGATGTCGCTACGTCGAACCAAATACATTTATATCACACAACATCTAAACACATCTAAAACGCATTAATTAGCGCTAAGTACGACTCGTTTGCGTCGCCGATTTGGGAGGGCAGGCAGACGCATTGCATGCGATCGCACAACGCACACTCGGACTAATTAAAAGGCCCGCGTGCATTGAGGCTCTGCAGGCGCATTATGATGACCATCACAACAATTACAATGGGCGACATCAAGCCAAGTGAAATGACGTATTTGACATAATTCGACATAATTCACATTCATTTGGTTGGGTTATATCATAAGAGAGGCTATAGAAGAGTGAGGAAGATTTGTTGAGGGCTTTTGCTCCACTTAAATCTGCTTTAGCATTGTTTTTTTTCCCTTTTGACAGGGAGATATTTATCGGTTTTCGATAGCTTCAACTTCATGTTTAATAGGGAATAAATTAAGTTAATATCGGGACCACCCGGATTATAATACAATGGGAGGTTATCTTACAGATCTAGTTTTATGGGTTGTAAGTTTCATTTATATTAACAGTTCAACGGATTTAATTTCGTCTAACGTTACTTAACTTATTCCGTATTAATGTTTAGGAAATCATATTTAAGAATATAGGGAAATATTTCTGAGGAAATTGAACAAGCTCGATTTAATTTAACTGGACATAGTCTCACCAACGTTAACCTAATGTAATATAATTTAAGCCGAAACCGCGAAATTCGTATTAAGTCAGGTCACCTCACTCTATCTTTCTAGCGCAGTGGTTTCCAACCTTTTTGCACTGATATTTAAACTCCACACTAATATCACTCATATGGGTCAACTTTATATCCGTTTGAAAGCTTCAATCTATCGAGTCGTGCAGGTGGCGTCCGTGAGATTACAACTGGACCTTATTATCGGTAAAGGGAGCGACGGAGCATATATTAATGTTATTATGAAGTAATAAGATTCCTGATGTTCTTGAAGATGTCGCCAAACGTTTCGCGCTAATGCTTAACGAGGGCTATTGGATTCCCTCCGATTGCAGAAACTGTTTCATGAAAAATCCAATTTATTTATTTATTTCCCGGTGATGCGCGGGACCTAACTCAACAGGATATCTTAAGCTAAGTTCCTTGAGTTTAGCCATGTGTTTAGTACCACTCACCCTAACGCAACGTCTCTGGTCACAAAGCTCATGATTTCGAACACTACAACGTCTTTATTAAAACAAGGACAAGAACAACAAAATTTACAAACACTCGACCAACTCACCAGAGGGGAAATATTCGGAGAGCTGCGCGTATCACGCTTTTTTAGTGGTTTACCTAAGTAGTATTGGAAGGGGGTGTCCAATACTACTTAGGGCACCCCCCAACTTCATCGCCCAACAGTGCAAACAAACTTAGAATAGCGGGCGATACAAGAGCCATACACCCTAGGCAACTAACTCAGCAGCAACAGTTATTGTAAATAACGAGGATATATTTTGACGAATATATGCTAAAAGTTCGGATATTGCGTGTTATTTTCTGATCCGTTTCAGCTACCGATCTCTCGATGCACATACATGAATTTTCTTGATAAAATAACTCGTTTAACGACATCTAAACATAATTCTCTCTTATATTTTAGCGAATACATGCAAAAAGTTCGGATATCGCGTGTTATTTTCTGATCAGTTGCACCTATCGATTTTTCTATGAGCCTAAATGACTTTTTTCACGATAATAAGTCATTTAAGTACATCTTGGTTTTTATTACTACTAGTACCAATTCATTATGATAGTTTAAAACTGATCAGATCCGGCAGATAAAACTCAATTTCTAAAGAATTATTGAAGTTATTCTTAAAAATCTAACGCCATCTATATAGGAAAACAACAAATTGTACAACCTTCATCTTCTTTTGTAAACATTTATTTTCTCGAAGGACCGCTGAAAACGTAACTTAATCTAGCTTAAACATAAGTTAGCTTAGGTTATGTTAGGTTAGGCAATGATTTGTTTTTGTGTGTGTTAGGTCAGAGTTGTTTATGCTAACAATAAGACACAGTAAGCAGATTGGGTTATGATTAGGTTTTATAAGTCTAGCTTAGATAAAATTACGTTTGCTTAGTGGGTTAAATAATAAGGTTCTGATGCAGTACGGTTAAGCAACGTCAGATTAGCTCTAATTTAGGCAAGTTGGAACAGATTAGGTTAGCTAAAGTATAGGTTCTGTTAAGTTGTATTAAATTAAAACACAGTTTTTACCCATTTATGTCAAAAAATACCTTCCATACATTCATACATAAAAAGTTCATGTTATGTGAAAATAATTTTGAAGAAAATTATAAAGACATAAAATTTGAATTGAAATTTAAAAGACCAAAACTACACACTGCAAACAAGCAGCAAGATGTTTACAAACATCATTAATTAATAACTTAATTACGCAACACTTGTTGTGGTGGAATTCATCATCTCTCGTCATCAGGCGTAATCAGCATCATCACAGAACAGACTAATGCACGCATGCACGTCCGTTATTAGCACTCACTTGTTGGCAAACGGCTCGCGTATTCCAAAAAAAAAAATCAACAAACCAAACCACACACACACACACACACACACGGCCACTCTCTAACCACCCAAACGAAGTGAAGTGCGAAAATCAAAATGGCTGCGAATCAATAAAGTTCAATAAACTGCGCGCATATCGCGGCGAAAATTTTGAGGTTAGCTGAACGCCCAACGCCATCCAAACTTTCCTAACCTCAAACGACGCGCGCGCGTGTACGCACTGCCAGCAAGTGTTATGACATGCGGCACTATCAACAGTGCGCAATCTAAGACATATCACAACGCATATAATGCGCCATTAAATGAATTCCGCTGCAAACATTCGATCGCCTTGGTTGGTGGTTGTTTTGTGTGCGAGATGAGTGTGCGAGCTTATCGTCCAGCGATCGGCAGTAATCTGCTCTAACAAGCCGAGCAACGACAGCTAATCAAGCTTAGCACGCGCTTTTCTTTCAGTTCGTGTTTTGCCTAACGTATACGATGTATGTTTGGTTGCTCTAATATTGTGTGGCACGCAAAATGGAAAAAAATCTAGCAGCGCGTAGAAAATTGCCGTTGATCATACGGATTACGTGCGCAAATACGACGGAAACGGCGATGAATTGAGACGTTTGACTTAATACTATGTTAATTAAGCGCCGCTGCGCCAACGCGCGTAATGCGCACGCGCAATTGCCGCCGGAATGCACTCAGTGCGACGACAACCGAACGAACGTCTATTATTAAACAATTTGGAAATTGGAACGATTAATGTTCGTTTTTGACTTGACCTAAAACTATTTTAGAACGTTTAAGAGACAAAATTTCCTAAGGGACAGTATCGCTAATATTATGCAACCCACAGATCATAACTTTAATCTGTTAACTTTTATTCAGCATCTAATGACACCTATATGTTTGCTTAATATTTGCTTAATATTTTACAGAAAGATAAACTATGTGACATTAGATAAGGTTAAGTTATAGAAACTTTTATACTATTAAACTATTAGATTAGGTAAGGTTATGATAGATTATTGTTAACTAAGATAGATTATTGATAAATTAGAATAAATTATTGTTAGATTATGACAAGTCTTGTAGGCGTGTTTAAGGTGTGAAAGAACACGACAGTACAGGGGGTGTAACTCAGTGGTAGAGTGTCTGCTTCGCATGCTGAAAGTCCTGGGTTCAAATCCCAGCTCCTCCAAGTATTTTGTTTCGTTTTTGAACCCTTCGCAAGATCCACGATATTTTGCAATTACAGGCTTATTATTTTTCAACCTGTCCAGAACCAATGGAACAAAATTGTAACTTCTTTACAATAATATAATAACAACAAATAACAATAACCCAGAAACACGAACCTAGTTGTACAATAGTATCGGTAGTAGTAGTAGATAAACCTTTAATAAGGCATTTTACATGTACCCTTACAACAACATTCACAATTAAACTTTTGCAATACATCAACAACTCAACAATAATTTATTTATTTACAAAATAAAATAACTAAAATAAAAATATACACGTTATACATCACCCCATCAACCCTATTTTCTCACTCATCTCCTCCTCTTCCATTTTTCACTCACAAGTTGCCACACTATTGTCACACTCTCACCTCCCTCTCCCAAACACTTCCTTTCATTCTCCCACTTACATCCCAAAATATTCACCCCTTCGCATACACACAGATGCTTCCAGGTATCCAACCCACCTCGACATAACAGACACTGGGGTATTCATACCCCATCCATACCTTTCTTACCTGCTCCTCAGTCCCACACCTACACCTACCCATAACTCGCTTGTCGTCGGAGCTCGATATCTGTTTGTTATCATATTTTGACTTCTATCCCATGATCTGTATTAGCCTGTATGTCGGGTTATACGAGCTGTTCTTCCACCTCTCGAACCATCCATTCTGACGGTCCCCCTCCCCCCATATCGCGGCGAAAATTTTGAGGTTAGCTGAACGCCCAACGTCAACCAAACTTTCCTAACCTCAAAGGACGCGCACGCGTGTACGCACTGCCAGCAAGTGTTATGACATACGGCACTATCAACAGTGCGCAATCTAAGACATATCACAACGCATATAATGCGCCATTAAATTAATTCCGCTGCAAACATTCGATCGCCTTGGTTGGTGGTTGTTTTGTGTGCGAGATGAGTGTGCGAACTTATCGTCCTGCGATCGGCAGTAATCTGCTCTAACAAGCCGTGCAACGACAGCTAATCAAGCTTAGCACGCGCTTTTCTTTCAGTTCGTGTTTTATCATATTTTGGCTTCTATCCCATGATCTGTATTAGCCTGTATGTCGGGTTATACGAGCTGTTCTTCCACCTCTCGAACCATCCATTCTGACGGTCCCCCTCCCCCCATATCGCGGCGAAAATTTTGAGGTTAGCTGAACGCCCAACGTCAACCAAACTTTCCTAACCTCAAAGGACGCGCACGCGTGTACGCACTGCCAGCAAGTGTTATGACATACGGCACTATCAACAGTGCGCAATCTAAGACATATCACAACGCATATAATGCGCCATTAAATTAATTCCGCTGCAAACATTCGATCGCCTTGGTTGGTGGTTGTTTTGTGTGCGAGATGAGTGTGCGAACTTATCGTCCTGCGATCGGCAGTAATCTGCTCTAACAAGCCGTGCAACGACAGCTAATCAAGCTTAGCACGCGCTTTTCTTTCAGTTCGTGTTTTATCATATTTTGGCTTCTATCCCATGATCTGTATTAGCCTGTATGTCGGGTTATACGAGCTGTTCTTCCACCTCTCGAACCATCCATTCCGACGGTCCCCCTCCCCCCAATAGTTCCTCTACCGCTAGTTCCGACAAACCCACATACTCATACTCCTTCCTTCTGTGCATTCTCTAACTACTCAGGTATTTACTAGCACACCCTTCCTTCATCAATCTTCCGCTTTCCATTCTATTCACTCTCTCTCTCTCTCTCTCTCTTTAAACCTTACAACCCTGCTAACCATAGGAGTCAGTCATTCTCCCTATCTCTTGCAGAACAATGTACCTCGGAGTGAATCTTCCGAGGTCTATCATATCATTGTTGAACCACGTCCGTTCCTTCTCTAAGGTTTCTCATTTACACAGTTTCCGCACTTCCACACCATACAACAGTCTTGACTTGACACATGCATCCCATAACCTTAGTACCACATTCCAGTTATTTCCCCACACATTCCCTCACTTGTGGTTCACACACCTCTATGCACTGCTTGACTTTCCTTGTATGCATCTCACATGCTCTCCCTACTTACCATTCGCGCTAATCAGAAATCCAAGATATTTGAAAACATCCACTCTCTTCATCATTTCCACTTTCCAATTCAAGTATTCCTCCCTTTTTCTCCCATCTGCATTCCTAAATAGCATCCATTTCATCTTCTCCTCATTCTCACTCAGTCCTCTTCTATCCATACCTACCTTTCAACCCTTTCAATCATACGCTGCATGCTTTCCCAGCACCACATCGTCAGCATACGCTAGTATCCATAATTTTCTTTTACTTACCACAACCCCGCCAACTTGCCCGTTTCGCTAAACCTCTTCCATGTCACATTCGCATGCAATGCACATTGTGTACTCATATGACTTGACATACTCGTAAACAATGCATGGCATTACATGCTCGTTGTACGATAAACTATTAGGACACGCTATTATATACTTTTGTAACACTAAGTTCCTGTTATAGATAGATCACTATT